>JAOUZG010008502.1:160168-188989 GCA_026289955.1 Argiope argentata | reverse complement strand
TATATATATATATATATTCGAACGTAATAAATTAAACTTATATATATGGGACTTTACACCGAATTTGTGGATTTTCGCTGAATTTTGAAGGATATTAATGAATAGGAAGTTCGTCTATTTGAAAATAAATTTTCCTAACAAAACATAATGAGATAGATTGATAAAATTTGGTATATGTTTATTATCTAAAATATAAATCTGATTTATATTTGAAGCCAAATCCATCATGGAGGAGATCATATTTTAGTCTTAATTTTTGCATTCATGTAAACGTAATAATTCGAAAATTTAACGACTTATATAAATGAATTTTGGTTCAAATTTTTTACTACATTTTTCAAAAAAATGACTATTTGTCGATTTGTACTTCAGCATAAATCTGATTACAATGATTTAAATAAGTGAAATTTATTTTTTTACTTTGGGATAACCAATTGTAGTTCTATTTCAAATTTTGGTTTGGTTGGAATAAAGGTGTCCAAAAACATAACCCTTTTTCTGGAATATATTTCCAACGTTTTCATTTTTTTTCGTTTGAAAAATTCAAGTTTTCAAATAAAAACTGAACTCTGTTATTTTGTTTCTAATGGTACTTACCATCGACAAGCGTCGCTCATGCATCAGCGATTTTAAGCCGAAAAGAGCGTCTCTTGTTTTGAAGTAGAGGCGAATGGGGTCAAGAATATGGATTTGCTACTCACTCATCACATTCACTTGCACAGCCCCTTTTCACAGGGGGTCACATTCACACACCTTGCAGATAGAACACAGAGGAACAACCATGCTCAAACAGGGATGCCCAGATCACGAGGAAGACGCGCTACCGTTTATGCCAGAGAGCAGGCCTGAAATCTCTGATATTTTTTAATAATTGCATAAGTAAATCGGTATGCTGCAGATGCAGGGTATGTTAATATCATTAAAAAATTACACACAAATTTGAAATAAAAGCAAAAATAAAATGATGTGGAATTCATGGCCACATTACAGGGTCTGCGTGATAAAACGAAACGAAGGAAAGTAGTTATAGAGAAGGAAGGGAGTGACTTTTATTCACAAGGTTACCGAAGGGCCACACCATTCACAAATGTGTTCTGCCAAGCTGATTATAATTCGTGCCGAATGCTATGGAAAGCCACATCCAATATTCCACAATATTTAGAGCACAATAAAGACAATTCTATAAGTACTATTAGGGGAGGTAGAGGAGATTTTCAACGTTGATTCTGAACATTAAATTATAATTAGAAACTGTTGATGATAAAGGTCCAAGATTCATTTGAATTTGTTGATAAATTTAAATTGTCAAACTCCTTCTTTCTCTATATACATAGAATTTTGAGTACTATTCTGTAAATAATAAAATATTTTATGTTTGAAAATAGAGCTTCAGCAAGATTAATCACAAAAATGTTAAAAGTAATATTCTATATTCACCAGGAGAAGGCACTTTGGACAGCCTTCTTGGAGGTAGGGTTTGTAGCGTCAGCCTTATAAGCTAAATAATATCCTTCGAGCTGAAGGGTCCCTTTTGCTCGAACGGTATATCGCTCGGCTACTGGCTCAAACGTCGTAGGTTCGTACCGCGACTTTCACTTGCTACCTTGGTGACCTTGACAACGCAGCCTTCCGCAATGTCGTGGCGCCATCTACCAGCCAACAAAGTCGTCGCTAACTCAACGCATCAAAGCCGCCTCTTAAGTCGTTGCTAACTCGACGCACCAAATCGTTCGTCTCCCGTCCAACTCACTGGTAGGGGAGTACTGTAACGTCAGCCTTATCAGCTAGATAATATCCTTCGAGCTGAAGGGTCCCTTTGGCTTGAACGGTATATCGCTCGGCTACTGGTTCAAACGTCGCAGGTTCGTACCGCGACCTTCACTAGCTACAGGCTCATTTCAACGTAGGGAAGACGCGTACACACCCCGACTATTGTAAATGAGACAACCCTAAATGCGCGCCAAGTGACGAATGTTTACTCTTTATCACTTTGCGTTATCATCTGCTGTCGTACTTTTCGTTCTTCTAGCCAATTATTAATAAATAGTATTTATTTAATTTCAAAAACTTTTTTTTCCCAAAACAAACAGCTGCTGTCTTCTTGGCAAAATGGTTTTAAAAGAGCGAGCTATTAACTCGAAAGAGAGAAATATAAAAAATAATGTCACTAAATTTTGTGAGGATGAGGCTAGAGCTGGAACACTTCCCCCCCTTTCCTAAGCCCAAAAACGTGCCGCTTCAGCTACTGGTGTTTCACTTAAAACAATTAAGCGAATTAAAAAGGAAGATATTTATGAAAATGCACAGTTATCTACGCCAGGGAAATATCGAAAGTGCCCTGAGGCTCGAAATGCAATATTGGACAATTTTGATCTTTGCGTTCTTCGAAACTTTGTGAATGAGTTTTATGTGAACAACAAAATTCCGTCATTATCTTCATTACTTCCCGTGGTGAAGTAAAGGATAAATTTTCTGTGGAAAAGAGGAACTCTATGGAAATACCTCCATATTGCAGGTTTTTAGTATAAATTCTGCAACCAGTGACAGGTTTTAATTGAAAGATCGCATAGCTTGGAGATTTCGTTTTCTTAGGGAAATGAAAAAATTCCGAGAAGAAAAAAAGATCATTATTTATATAGATGAAACTTGGCTGGACAGCAATCTTTCCTTGGAAAAATGTTGGAGATATGAAAAAATTGGTGCTACCGTCAAAGGTAGCTCAGACTGTGGTTCTTGTGGTCTGATTGTGGTTCATGCTGGATCAGATTCAGGTTTCGTTCCAAATGCCGGATTAATATTTAAAGCTGGATCTGCAACAGGAGATTATCACGGGCAGATGAATTACAATAATTTTAAGAAATGGTTAATTGAGAAGCTGCTACCGAATATTCCAGCGAATTCGATAATAGTTATGGATAGTGCAGCGTATCACACAAAATGCTGGATCCCATACCCACAAAAAGCTCAAATAAAAGATAAAATGTGTGCCTGGTTGGAAAAAAAAGGAAATACCATATGGTTAAAAAAAAGAAAAATGCGAAAAGTTCAGTTACTTGAAATGATAGCTGCAAATGCAAGTGAAATTTTTTTTCATTTATGAAATTCTAAAAGAACAAGGTCATGATGTTTTGAGACTTCCATCATACCACTGTGACTTAAATTCAATAGAATTAATTTGGGCGGATATTAAACGTTACGTGTGGGAGAGAAATGCGACTGGTGTTAAAGCTGCCAAAGAAAAACACCGTTTTCTTTCGCTTTCTGTATTTAAAAAAAAAGAAAAACGATATCCCACCGAAGATACCTACAACTTGATTTATTCCATTTTGGGATTGAACTACATGTTGCCATCTGCAAAACGAGACAGCTAAAAATATTACTTAAATAACGTTGCCATTCTAAAATAAATAAATAAAAATATTAATACGTTTTCAACAACTGCCGACATGAGTTTGCAACGTCTGGAAAGTCTTGCACCTGGAGCTATCACAAATATTGGAAATATGAGATGGGAGAAACATTGCAAACACATCGAGCACATTGAAAAAAGTATTGGGAAATTGACGCATTATCGAAGAAGTCGTGGAAAACATTTTTTAAAATATCAATTGTGATTCTCATTCTAAGAGTAATTTTAGTGGTGATGACACTGATGATAGCTATGACGATGAACCATTATTCTAATTCCTGCAGTTTTAATTTTCTTTGTTAAGAATGTCCAGACTATTTTTAATTAGAAGTATTTGAATAAAATTTAATCAGTTCAAGCAGTATGAATAAATGCCTACTTAATGTTTTAATTATTAACAAGTTCTAGGTATCGCAACGGTAATACATTTTTTTAAATACAATTTTTATTCATGAAATAATTTAAATCAGAATTCTTTATTATAACTAGATTCTGAAATATGTCTCATTCCAAAAAATAATAACTTTAATTAACTTATCAAATTCATGAAATATATATTTTATCAAATTTATACTTTCTGTAACTTTTAATATATTTTATAAGTGGAAATGTCAACCGCAGAAAAAAAGAAAAAATAATCGGTGTTAACAAAATACTATGTATTGTTTATCATTTTAAAACGTGAAGTATCTGTTTTTAAGAGTGCACAGATTAAACATGAAATAATAAATTGTTTTATAAAAAGATAATAGAATTGATGTCTATCTCTTTTTAAAAATTTTGCTTGATAATTTGGTATGTAATAATTAAATTTTTTTTAAAAAAAAAGTTTTTCCATTTTAAATAAAGTAGTTAGTGTTATTGCTATATACATTACATACAGTATATGACAACCTACTATGGAATAAATATCCTTATGGCACTTCATTTAGCACAAGTTTAAATTAAATTTGTGAATGTCAGCCAGTTACTGAAATATTTACTTTTTGCTCTCAGCATGAGTTTGGGATATAAACTTTTTAAAAGTCATTTTCTAAATGTGTATTAACAGTACTTAAATGCTGAATAAATACAATAAGAAGTTTCCAACAGGGACACAAAAAAATTCTTTTCCAACTGATTGACATTTTATATATAATATTAAAATGAAACCAGTGTACTTCTCCATTTATTATATTTCATTTTTCAAATATCAGGGTTCATTTAATTTAATTTCATCCTATTTCTTAAATTTTAATTTAAAAGTTGATTCTGAGTAATATGCTTGATTTGAAAACTTAAATATTTCAGAGTTGAAAAAAAAAACCCTTGATTTTATTGTTTTAAGCTTTATTTTTATGTTTTTGAAAGAAAAGAAAAAATGACTTGGACAGACATACGAGTTTAAATGACCGAGGAAAAAAAGACCATAAAAGCTTATAACAAAATTAAAAATAAGCATTTTAAACAAATAGTGACAAATAGAATAAAACTAAGAATTTTATTTCATTTGCTTCCCTTTTATAAGAACATTAACTACATTTTACCAATTCATATTGAATTTTCTGCATTAAGACTCCTAGAAGTGACATTCAATAACAAATTCATTAACCACTTCTTTATTCTACATACCACATAACCATTCTTCATTCTAGCAATTTTGTGACATTATATTTAAAATTAACTTTTATTTCACAAAATTCTCTTTCTGAATTGGTATTACTTTTCATATAGGTTGCAACCACGTTGTAAATTATTATTATTATCATTGAAAAATTATCTAAAAACTGTCTGGGAAATTCAATAACACCATTGTTTTCTGCTAAAAAAACAATAAAATAAGGATGACATCTCTTAAAAGATGTACTTGGTCAATTAATTCGTCAAATGTCTTACTTAAATAGTAATATAAAAAAAGGCAAAAGCTAACTATCGCCAATTGGCAACTTTTCTTGACACTGATCAATTTCTTCCTTCCGAAATCATCGAAATAGTATCGTCTGATACCACGTGATGTGGGCGGAGCCAAGTGCCCAACTTCTGCGTCTCAATAGCAACATTTATCCTTATGGGATGGACGAATCCATCCCTAACTGTACTTTTTACTGGTAGGGACGTTTGAGTGAGAGGGGCACCAATCTTTTAAATGTTGAGTTGTATCACAACACTTTTCCCGGTTCAGCACGAGGGAAAAGCGTTGTGATTACTTTTGTAAGTGCACGTGGATATCGGTTTTTCTTTTTCTTTGTTAAAAATAGCTTTTTTTTTTATTTAGTGAATGTGAATAAATAATCTTAAGCTACCTTTAGTGAATGTCTATTTTTAAATCGCTATTTCTCATCTTTTTTAATTGTTATTTTTGCAGTTACAAATTTGTTCTTGTCATGCTTTTCTTAGAGATAGTATAAAATTTTTAGAAATGTATGAATTACATTGTGAATGAAGAGGTAATGTGACATTTATTTTACATTAAATAATCTGTTTATATCCATATATCTAATATGAAAATAAAACAAATTATCGATTCCATTTATATATTGCTTTTTATTTGGTTATTATATTACTCTTATGCTTTGTAGTTTTCAGCAAATGCATGTTAAATTCTTGTTACTTATAATTTCTAAATAACTTGAGGTGATAAACCAATAAAAACTCATATCTATAGTCATAATTAAGTAACATGTTTTGTAATAATACCAAAATGTAATGTTTTATTTTCAAAATATGAATAAAACATCATTAACATAAATTTAGAAAAATAATTTTTTAAGTGATCACTGTAAACATAACTTTATATCAGAATTAACTACTCAGGGAAAGTATTTAGTTCTTTTTGTCTCTTTATTTTCGATTATTCAGTCTTTAATTTATTTCTAACCTAAATGATGCTGACTAAATAAAACACAAAAGATAAGCAATAGCATTCATATCATAGTAGTGTGATAGACTTGACATGTTGAGTAAGTAAAGTAAATATTGTAATTTCATTGTATTCAAAACAAGCCTTTATTCAAGAATAAGTTTTCTTATATGTATTCTGATTTTATAGAAAGTATTTTGAGATTGTTTGAATTAATTCAAGATTAATGCTTTATTGGTATTTACCTTACCATATTCCAATATAGTGTAATTTATTATAAATTTCTACAGTTTATATAAATTATTCCCTTCATGTAGACAAAACAAATTGCTTATTTACTTAACATATAAATCTCACTGATAAGAAAAAAATATAATGAACCTTTTTAATGCATAAATTAAAAATACATTTCAACTGGTTTTATTGGTAATTAAAGATTTTGGGATAAATTAATTATTCATAAATTATAACATAATTGTAAATATACTTTGGATGGTTTTATTTGATAAAGTTATTTATCCAAGCAATTAGTTTTTTTTAAAAAATAAGCTGTTACTGTTTATGATTTAAAGTTGCAAAGAAAGGTATTTTATAATCATTTTTTAAACATAGAACTATTTAAATCCTAATTTTCTAGTGATAATTCATACAAGACTGTATCCAGTTACATCAAATTATTTAAATGCGATTTCCTGCAAATGAATTGTAAGATGTAAGTCTTTAATACTGATTTTCTAGCTGTTAAGTTGTATTATGAAGAGTTTCATGTCCATAATTAAAGTTTTCTCAGTATGTTTCAAGTTATATATATATATATATATATATATATATATATAAAGATCAATATTAATGGTTTGGTTGATTAGAATAATAATAATAATATTGTAACTTGTTATCGACACTCTGAATACAGGAAAGAAACTAAAAAAAAAAAAAAATCTACATTTTCCAATTAATAATTTAAACAGAAATGACATTGGTTAAAATAAAATGTTAGGCATTTAACTAATATATTAATCAAATATATAAAACTTCACTATACCACATGTTCATAATTTCAATATATATATAAGAACATACATTTTCCAATTGAATATACTTCTTGCAATACAGCCAAACATGATTGTTAAATGAATTCTAAGCAATTCATAGGAATGGATCAATAAAGCATAGATTGTTGTGCCAGTATATCGATAATTAACTAAGATATAAAAAGACAAAATAAATTTCCTAGTTTGAAGACAATTGTGAACTTATGAACAGAATGGAAACTAAATTGCATATACAGACTGTGGAAGGAGAAAAAAATTTTGCACAAAAAAAAGTGGACAGTACAATATATGTAGGAATGGAAGAGCGTCATATTGAAGATGTTCCAGATGAGCCTTGGGATCCTAATGTTTTAGTTCCAGTAGCATCAATTTGTCTTTTTAAGATTTTTTTTTTGCCTTTAATAGAATTTGGCTTTATTCTGTTTATTAGTTTTAGTTGTAAATGCTTCTAAATAGGCAAATATTATGGTCATTCTATAGTTTCATTATAAAAACTTTTTGAAATGAATTCATAAGTTTTTTAAAAATGTTAACGTCTAGCTTACGGGTGGTACAACTGTTGTACCAAGATTTTTTTTACCTTTCCTTATGGGTCAGTACAACTATTGTACCAGTAGTGAGTTTGGATTTCGTTCCCCCACTTGAACTTCCTGGTGAACTGTAATTGTCTCATTAAACTCTCTTCCCTTTTGTGGTTGACTCCTTAGGGTCAGGAGATTTCGTCCAGTTGTAGTTAAAATCACTGTTGGCGCTAATGAGTTTTGCGAACTCTACTTTGGAGACATTTTTTAAAGTAACACTCCTAAGAGCTCTCAAATGAGTTTGCATAACTACATTTGTTAGTAGTAGTTGATTGAAAATATTATTCTTTCCCCCCGTTGCTTTAAATTGTTAATTCTTTAACTTAACAAAACAACAACATATAAATTGTTAATTCTTGAACTTAACAAAATTTTATAATTTTGTAACTATATGCATTTATCATTTTATTCAAAAAATGATAAACTTTTGAATCAAGAATTACTTGAAATTTCATTTCTGATGGAATGGTTTAGTGAAGATTATTGCCGTTCTAGATAAATTGTTACATCTTTGTTCCCAATTACTCATAATGCAGAAAAACTAAATTGAACTTTGGATTTGTTTTTTTTTCTGCCCTGTCATTATATTTTACATTAAAAAGTAACAAAACACTGTTTTGTCTTCAAGACTGCTTCCTCCTCCATGACTGGAACCTCGGGCATATATACTTCCTAGTCATTAATGTACAATTTCTTAGCTTTAAAATTTAATGTTTGAACGATATATTCATGCTAAAAATACATTTGTGCTTTGATTTTTAAGCAAGCTGCGAGTTTCATCATTTATGAAAACGGCGGGTTCAATTATCTATAATTAATCCTTCATTAAAATTTATCATTCTAATTTTAAAATATAGGAAGAGGCTCTTAAAATCTATCAAAAATAATAATTAGTAGCTTTTTAGGCATTCCAAAATCAGAAAAGAAATGTTAAAATCATTATTCTTTCATTTTAACATTACTAGACATTTAAATTTTTCCAGAAATATTTGTACTAAAATAAAATAAAATAAAGTGGCTGCATAAAAATTGCAGGAATTCTAGATTTAATTTTTATAATTTTTGAAAGATAATCTAAATAATATGCGTGCAAAAATATTTGTAGTTAATAAGAAATGTTGATCATTTAGAATGCTAGTTTATTTATTAAAATTTTTTTATTTATAAAGATTTTTTCAAAAAAAAATAATCAAATCTACAAAATAGCAGACAATCAACTGCTATTTTACAGATACATTTAATTTACAAAAAAGCAAAGGATTGTTATCTATGTTTTGTACAAAGAAATAAAAATATTTTTTTAAAAAAATCAATTACGATATTTATACGTGATATATATATCGTTACATTTATAAAGATAAATGAATTAGAAGAAAAACAAATTAAAATTCATAATGATGTGTTCAAGCTTTATAAGAATTGAATTTACAGCTTCAGTAAGGCTTGAAAAATTCATTTAATCACAAATATGATTGAAAAATTGACAACAATTTGTTTAATATGCTAAGTAAATATGCTGCAGTTATCATATATCATAAAATTTAATTCATTACTCTTTCATACGGAATTAGTAAACAAATGTTTCAGAAGAAAAAAAAAGCTGCAATAAAAAGCTTATCTCTAAGGGCCAGACGCAATAAAACCGCATAAAAGCAACCTGGTTGAAACGGAGGGGACAGATGACTAATTAACACTGCAGGAGTTCGAATTTGAAGAGCTAAAGAAGGAGAAAGCATCTGTTATCTTTCTTTGCTGAATGCCCGCATTCAAAGGAACTTTTCCGAGTTTGGGTTCTTGCAACCTAAAGGTTAAGAAGAATATAATATCCTAATAAGTCAGTTAAGAAACAAGCTAATGCTAGATTTTGAATGAAGCAATAACACTAAGAAAGATAAAAATGTATCCAAATATCAAGTGTCTAATTCTTATTTGTTTGACAGTGTAATATAAATAATTAAATGGAGTACAAATGTAACAACATACAGAATAATAATCAAAGAAAATACATAATACTATATTACTTCACAATTTTTAGACTAATTTATAATAAATTCATATTATAACTAGATAGTTTAAAGTGATGAAAATAAAATACATCAATTGTGATCTTTATACTACTATAAAATGTAAATAAATGTGTTCATGGTAGTTTCAGATTGCTGTCACAAAATCATATTTGCAGTATTTGTGAATAAAGTAATGCTGTCCATTGCAATATTTATTAATTTGTTTGAAAAAGCTTGGTTGGTTTCATTGGGCCATAAATATAAATAGGAATATATATACATATCATGAGAACAGATTTTCCTTAATTTGTCATAGTGCTGCATATTTATGAAATTCATAACCTGAAACATCTAAATTGCCAGCAAACAAAAATATTCCTGAACAAAGGAAATTCATAATAAAAAAGAAAAGTACAAAATACAAACTAATAGTTGTACAATGAATTTATTTCTTAATTAAAGTAATCAGAGAAATATATCATAAGTATCATTGATACTTAATATGTTTATTTGTACATTAGTTAAATTAATTTCAACAAAATATTCTTGCATGATTATTTACAAAAGATTTAAAGCATTGTATATCTATATTTCAACAGTAGTATAAATATAGGAATTAAGGTATCTATAGTGAATCAAAGAATATTTATTCAGTTTTAAATTATATTCTACTAAAAATTGTTACATAATTAAAAAAAATGTTTAAAGCCATCTGTGTATTTGCAATCATATAAAAAATTAAGCATATTTTAATTACAATTACTAAATTGATAATTTTACAGGGTGAAAGAATTTTTCTTTCCAAATGAATGAATATTTCCTTTAATTTGAGCTCTAGTTAAATATAGAAATATCTAAAAAATTTATTCAAAAAATATAAGAGATTTTTATAGTTCTGTTTTATGGATTAGATAATACAAACAAAGACATTTACATAGATACTACTGATGACTTAAAACTCTATGCATTATTTGGTTAAATGCTGTATACTGTATTTTGGCTCATGAATTAAAATTATACCAAACAACCTGGTTAATCTGTAGAACTTTGTCCTTCAAGAATTGAGAACTTGATGTTAGATCCATGATAGTTAATAGATATTATTAAGAAACTTAAAAATAATAATGATGTTCTATAAAATATCTATTGCAATAAACTGTTTTTTTATTATTATTATGGAATATAGCATAAGAAATAAAATACTTTTTAAACAATTTATTCAGGGATTTTTTTATTGTATCTAATTGTTAAAAAATTTAGCATTGCAGCTTTATTAGAAAAAAAAAAGCATTTAGCAAAAGCATATAATTTATTCCAGCATTTCATAAACTTCTGTTATTTGATTTGTGGTTGAATAAAAATAAATGTAATAAAATAAAAAAGAATACAATGAAAATGGTTAAAATTTTTTTTATTAGTATATATACAAAAATATGTTCTTTTCTATGAGCAGAAATATATTTCTATAATTTTATATTACATGATGAAAAAAAAAATGAATGCAAAATTGTAGCAGGTCTGAAAAGTCAAGGAAACTAAAGCATGAATGAAAATATTTTGGTTAAAACTTGTTTTAAATACTTATGTACCAGCTGATTTTTTTTAGATGATTAAGAAAATTTTATATTTGTTTTAATTCGGTTTGCTTGAAAATCATTAAGGGAACCAAGGTATGAATGGTTGCTAAGCACATGACAATGGTTGCTAAGCACTTTCGAAAATCATATAATAAAAAGCAAATTACTCAGCATATAAGCATATTCAAATATTAATATGAAATCTATATATATCTATTGAATTGTTATATTATGCTATAATTTAGAGTGTAAAATTTCAATGGAATTAATACTATCAAGTGCAATGAATAAAGACACATATTAATGAACAAACTACAAACAAAAATGCTAAGCAAAAATTGTATACTTTATGTAGATTAAGACAATACGTAGTATAAAATATATTTCAATTAAAAAATATGACTAACAAAATTACAATCTGAGAATCAATAAAATACAGAGAAATGTAAGAAGGAATTGTTTACCTAAGTACTTTGAACACTATTATATTTCCTCACAAATGATTATCTGTTACATAAAAAGTGCTTTTAAATAATTGCAAGATTCATTAATATCAAGAAATTTGGAGTCCTTAAAATTCAGCAATAGAAATAATAAAGAAAAAGTGAAAAACAAGTAAAAGCCACTTGAGGAAAATAAATATTGGAATTTTTCGTTTGTACTGGACGATTAACAGTGTCATTTTTCTCCAGCATTCGTAGGAATGAAATAATATACAAAAGAGAGCTTATAAATGATCAAAAGGAATTTATATTATAAATGGAATCTGCATTAAATATCTATTAATTAAATAGGATAACTTAAGCAAAGATGTCGGCACAACGTTTGTAAAAATATTCTACTTATTTTTACCAACCCACTGGGAAAAGTGGTGTGATACAACTCACCATTTAAACGGCAACGTTTATCCCTGGTGCCTCTCTCAATTGAACGTCCCTACCTGGGAAAAGTACAGTTTGTGATGGATTCGCCCATCCAATAAGGATAAACGTTGCGGTTGAGACGCTAGTCTGGTGAACGTACAATAAAATGGTCTGAAATTGGAAATGTAGTAACTGAATCAAGTCATAGTTTGAGTACTTTTGTGGATATTTTTTAAACTCTTTCACTACTCCGACCGAACTCGGACGTGAAAGTTCTATATTAAATGGCCAGTTTCTGTCTTATACGAGGGGTGCAGAAATAGTATACCCTCCCTTACATCCTGCATCACATGGTTCAAAAGGAAAGTAACACTCAAACGGTCCATTAGGATAAAACGTGCACAGATGGGTTGGGCTGGATTAATTCCGACAGGGTAAAACTTGTAAAATTAATTGTTTGAAAATTCTTTATATACTGAAGGAAAAACGCGTCTCATATAACAATTATCCTTATCATTCATTAATTAAAAATCATTATGATGAAAAATTCTATTATTTTACTTGAAATTTTTTTCCTTATTGGTTAAAAAAATGCTATATTATAAATAAAACTTTTACAATAAATTATTTATTCCTGTTTCTTAATATTACATTACTGAATTTTTAAATAGTATAAAGTTTAAAACCGTAGCCTTACCAGAACTTTTACTTTGCGTTTCGGTTCGTCATCATATGTTAACTGTTTCGTGTTTTTTTTTCTCTTTAAGATTTCTGTGGTCAAGTTCTACGACGAATTACATTATTTTCTTCTTGTTGTTTGTTTGGATTTTAATCAGTGATTCAAGGTATTTTGCAGTTTTTTTTTCTGTATGAAGTCATATCATTACTTTGATAACGAATAGATTGTGTATTATTGGAACCCATATTTATTCATTTTCCAGTATTTGTTTTGGTATCCAATTCTCGTTGAAAAATTCCTAGACAAAATTTCTTGCCGTCCCCAGCATGTTTTAATTTTTATTTGACAATAGGAGTGATATGCATGATAAATTTGTGTACACATTTTATTATGTTTTGTCTTTTAAGAGGAACCTCGTTTTCAAATTTAAAACTGGGAAAATATATTTCGTCTACTATTATCATTTTACTATCATAATTTCCTGTCATATTCTCATATAAGGAATATTTAAGGATTTTGGATTTTTTCCTCAATATATTGATTATTTGGCACAGCATTAATGATTATTTAATGCTTAACAGGAACCAGTGTATTACAATTGGTTATTTATATTTTGAATTATTATTATATGTAATTTTAAGTACAATTTATATTAATTGATAATAATACATATTCAGCAAGAAAAGTAATTTATAGGTGTAAGATTTGTTACTAATAAATAAAATATTATTATTTCTTAGAAGTCAAAGTTATGCATTCTTTCAGTTTTTGTGGTATTCGTTTATGTTATAATTTGTGAATAAAAACAAAAGTAGACTATAAAAGAACAACTATTGTGGATTTTCAAAGAATCTATCAGTATTTGTGAAAATATTTTCCTTTTAAATATATACTATAGAACACAGCTTAATTAAAAAAAAAATTCTGCTCCTAATCCGAGTTTTGCTCCGAGAACTGTTCCTTATTCAAATTTTGTAGTTGTAAACAAACAAAAGGAAAGAAAACAATTAAGCTCTGCTTATGGATTCTTATAGCTATTTACCAGTTAAATCAAGAAGTTAGAATGGCAAGCATTTAAAATGTTATAAGATTTAGCAATTAAAGATGAAAGGTCATGAAATTGTTCTTTAGTTTTGAACATTTTGGGAGCTCAGATTTGGCCTTCATTTAATTCAGATTTTCAGAATAATATATTTGTATTGCTTTGTACCTGTTTGAATATAAGTATAGATATGCAAATATTTAAATTATTTTCGTGTTTTCAAAAAGTAAGGAATTTTTCATTATGATAATGTTTCTTTCTTATTGACAAAAATGTGTTTTTGTATATTATTTAAGATTTAATTTTCTTCCCCCCCATTATATTTACAACTCTCTTTTAAATCTGTAATTAAATTTCATATTTCAATAACAGTTTATTAGTGAGAATAGAAATATCGAATGCTAAAAATACAAGTCTATTGAAGGTGCTCAGAATATAAGAAATTCTAAGTTTCTAATGGTAGGATATTTTTTTAAATGTAATATTAACTTTTATTCATTATTTAACACATACCTTTTCATTTATTTAATCAGTAAATTTGAAAAAAAAAAATCTAGAACTAGAATTTGTTTAAACTTTGTTAAACATTTTTCTTTCTTGAGTAAAATAAAGGTAAGAATGACAAATATTTATTAATCATAAGGGTTCATAGCTGATAAAAGTATTCGGTATTATAAAGTTTCTAGTAATATTTAAAGTTGAAATTTTCTGATATTTTAGCTTAAAATTTTTTTAAGGACAGATATTTAAATAGTTATTGATTTTCAGATTATGCGAACACATTGTTAATGACATTTCTTTGTTTTTAAATAAAACTTGTCTTTTCTATAATATTCAGGATTTCTTTTTCACATTTGTTCCTTTCTTATACAATCATAATAGTCTTTTACCATAAAAAGCTATTTGTTCACTCATTATTTGGCATAAAATGCAGTTTAATCTTGTAATTTGTGATTGATTATTTATTTGCACATTTTCTCAAATGATTATATCTTGTATAATTTTTTTTTCATTTTAAATTTTTCTAAAGTATTTTTTTTAAAAAAAATTGATGTGTATCTATTGATATGTATCTATTGACTTTTCTTTGCATGTTTGTACAAGACATTTGAGGCATGACATATTTTCAGGGAAATATTAATTTCAGCCCTTTCTAAATTGAATTTTAGAAACCTTGATTAATTAATTTTTATTTTATGTAACAATTCTAAAATATTTTTAATATCCCAAACACTTTTAATGTCAATATATTTATCTTATTTTGCAGTTATCTTTCTTGCTTCTTAATGTTGATATTTTGTATAATTCATTATTTTATGAAGTTTAGCTTTTTTTTTGTTTCTTCTGCTCTAAACTTGTGGCATGTCTATTATTTAGGACTTTAAAGTCAGTAGCTTGTATAATAGTACTTGTAGACTTATTATTATTGGATTAATGTATCTTTTGTTAGAGATGCATTTCTATTTATTTCAATAAAATATTTCTTTGAAATATTTGGTTATGGAAATACAGTTATTCTTGAAGGAAAATCGATTTTAATTATGTAAAAACTTCCATACTAGTTAAAGCCCATTGCATTTCTGTACTTCAGTTTTGCATCTTATTGTATTTTAAATTTGAAACTTTCATAGACTACAGTTAATTCAGTTTTTCAAAATAAATTTATTTCCCGATTTTTTTTTGTCTCAATGTAGATTTTGTTAAAAGTTACGTTTAGTGCGCCCCTTGCCGCGTCAAGGATGCCAAGTCGCCAATAAAGATGGCGGACAAAGTAAATTAACACTTCTATGGGATAGTTACGATTATCACTTTTCGCAATATAATTATGATTTTTTTTTTACCGATAAGCATTCTTTTATTTTTCAGACCCAGTGCCTTCAACAGATGCTGGGCAAAATTTTTTAACTTAAAAAAACAAACATCCTATGGCTTCGCTAACCACGGGAGCGGGAAACTAGTAGCTTCGCTAGCACATTGAACATAAGGACTGTGAGGATAACATGAACAGTAAATAATAAATAATTGAGAAAGACAAAGACGCAAAAAGAATGGATTTAAGAGGAAATTTTATTTATAGAAAATTTATTAAAAAGAGTTGATGCTCATGTACAACTCAACCAATGTAGGAAGAAGTAAACATAACATCATTAGGGTTACTACAAGAGCGTTGTGTTGTGTTGCCATATTGGCGTTAAACTCTGGGGCACACTAATGACCACTTTAACCTAGATTTCTTCTACCACTGTTTTCGGTATTTATTTTTTAAAAAAGAATATAATTTATGTATATCGTGGATTGCAACTGTATAGTTTATGCTGTTTCTAATTGTCTGCATTCTATACTAGCCGCCTTTGGCAACTAGTCGGTTCGCCAGTATTAATACCGACTAAAGGGTTCAATCAATTTTTTTTATATAACTTGCTCTCATAATAAGTTTTTCAACAAAATATTTTTAAGCTTCAAATTTCGATAGTCATATAATTCCCATATACTATTATGTATGCATTAAACAGTCCTATCTTTGAACTCCGCATCTCTCTCTGATTTTCAATCAGTGAACGTAAAATTCAGTTTTACATTAAAGTGGAAATGATGAAACTGCAATTAATATAAAGACTTCTTTACACAATCCAAGTATGCCTTTAAATAAAACTAAGAACTGAAAGCATAGTAGTCCGACATTTAAGTATTATGTTCACTGCAGAAATTGAAACATTATAATTTTTTTTATAATTTATAATATCTCAAGGAATAATTCAGCAAACATTTCACAGATTAAATGAAACCTTCAGTTTTTAATTTTATTTTTAGATGTATATAAATGCTCTCAATAATATTTTTTTTGTTAATAAATATATTTAAAAGAATTATGGTTTAAATTCCTTTGGTCTTATAGATTCATATTTGTAAAATATTCTTAATATTTCATCTTCTAAATAAATAAAAAAAACATTTCTATCTTCTGTGATCAAATATGGCTGATTTATTCAGTTCTGAATATTGCAAGTTTAGAACGATCATCATTCGCATAATATAGGCCAATTATTCTAGAGAAACCCTGATTAGCTTCTTTGAGATCTGGATAAAGGGATCTGAAATCGCCTGTTTTTATCGATTAGTTATAGTGAAATTTTCATAGATCGATCAGCTTTGATAATTGATTTAATTGATTGGAGTGCCATTTTTTTTATTTTAAGGACTTATTGACTCTAGAATATTTTTTTAATGATTCACAGAGCAGATAATATATGTAAAAATTTAATTCATCAGCATTTTCCCCTCAGTCTATTAATTATATATTTCACTTATAGCATTTTTTAAGAGATTTATGTCTATCCCAAAAAATTAAGAAAACAGATGTTGGGCTCCGATTACAGAAGATGCTTTGTAGATGTTAAGCATTATTTGCCTTAAATAAAACTGTTTAATTGAATTTAAAAATATATGTATTATAAAATATCATAGAATAAGTTTCATTGCTTTTATTTTCTAAAAATATGTTTTATATTTGTTTCATTTTATGCAGACACGTGCTGAAATGACATTTTTGTATGTTTAATTTGGAATGATAATTGATTTATTTTTTCTCATGTGAGAACATATTGTTTTAATTAGAAAGTTTTCATGTCTCCGAAATATGCGCGTAAAAAATATTTTTATCTGCTTTTACAAATTTTGCATTAATTATTGCGAATGCTTCTTTGAAAGAAAATGCGTTTTCAAATAGCTGACCTGCTTTTACCAGTATAGCTTTAATATTACGTATGCTTCGTTGAAAGCAGATGCGTTTTTATTTCTCACGATTCATTAAAATGCGAAGATAAATTACAATCACGAAGGCGAATTCTTTGATTTACATAATTTATCTTCTTCACATAAGTAAAAGTAACAATTCGAAACATATCTTATTGCTTTAAAAATTTAACAAAAAAAAAAAAAAAAAAAAAAAAAAAACGAAAAAAAAATATTTTACTTCTACTTATTATCAATTGCTTTTTGTTCGTCGTTTCTTTGAAATGATGTCATCTTCAAGTTCAAGATTTCTTGCTTTTAAATAATTATTCTCGCTCTCAGAAGATTAGCGTTTGGTGCTTTTCTAAAAATTTTTTTTTCAGTTTTAACTGTCGCATTTATGTAATATATTTTTATTTTGTATTTTTATTTATTTAATTGAATTAATAAATTTCATATTTCAAACGATCAAGTAAAATTTTCTCTTACAATTATTGTTTAAAAAATATCACATTTCCTATTTATTTCATTTCATATAATCAGGTGATGAAAATTATATTTTTCTGTTTTATTTTTGGTAGTAGTTAATTAATTTTTTTAAATCAGAACTTCTGAAAATGTGATGGCATCATTTTATTAAAAGCTGATTTTTTTTTCAGATCCTCGTGAAGATAAAATTTTGTTTTTATTTTATGTGAAATAAATTGTTGAAAAATACGATTAAATTAAATGTTTATAAGTTATTAAAAATAGAGTTTTAATTTATAGGTCAAAACAATAGTATCATTGAAAAGCTAATTTTTTTAAACTTTAACTGGATGCAAAAATCAATTTTTTGCAGTAATACTTTCGGAAATTATAGCGTAAAAACTTCAAAATATGGCTTATTTTTTAATTAATTAAAATTTTAATTAAAAATTCAAAAAAAGGGCTCCGAGGTGCACATTCAAGTTAACACACACACACTGAGTTTTATTATAAGTAAAGATGACAAGAATGTGTTAATTTTTGTTTGTTTCTCCACACATCCAGAATCATTAATTCTCTAAATTATTTCAAGATATTTCTTGGAAGGTTTATTTTATATATATTTATGGGATATAAGAACATATTTCTGCATTTTGTCTTAACTGCATCTAGAAAATAGGAGCCAGATTACTTGTTATCCTTATCACCAATGTCTGTTGTCAAGTTTAAAATTAAAAAAGTTACTGAATTAAACATTACTTTGTCATTTAAGTGTTTAAATGTTGCAATAATTACTGATTATGAATAAGAAAGAGATATAGAATTGTATTATCATTAACTCTTTTATAAAAAAATAAATTATAATATATAATATAAATATGTATAATATTATGAATTGAAATGGAGTTACTATATTTTTGGTAAAAGTGAATTTTAGTGTTTCCCTTGCCTCGCCAAGGATGCCAAGCCGCCAATAAAGATGGCGGACAAAGTAACAAACGCTTCTGTGGAATAGTTACGGTCTCCACTTTCCGCAATATAATTATGATTTTTTACTGATAAATATTGCTTTTTTTTTTTCCATACCCCAGTTTCTTGGGTGCAGAGCAAATTTCAGAGCATGCGATGCCTTCGGCATCTGTAGAAGACACCGGCCAGAATTTTTTTTTAACTTCAAAAACATCCTAAGGCTTCGCTAACAGCGGGAGCGGGAACCTAGTAGCTTAGCTAACACATTGAACATAAGGACTGTGTGGATAACAGAAACAATACATAATTAAAATTAGAGAAAAAAAAGTAGAAAGAAGCAATCAAACCATTTTGCATATAAAATTTCATACAAGCATCCTTTCCTAACTTCACAAAATCATAAAAAATATATATTCCACCCAACCTTCATCCATTCTGCAGGTTCGAAATACTGTCTTCTATTCCATTTATTCCACATCCATTCTTGCACAATTTCCGACATATCAAATTATCAAGGAAACCAACCGGTGGAGCAAGAAAATAATTACCAGAACTGCGAAGAATTAAATTGCTTCTGACTTTTAAAATAAGAATGCAGACGATTTCGTAAAATTCGTATTCCGACGATTTTATAAAATCGCATATTGACAATTAAAAATTCCAAAGAATAAAGATGTTCTGTTCGTATTCAAATCTTTACTTATAATAAAGCACAATGTGTGTATGTGTGTGTGTTGGCGCTGTACAGGCCAGACCGTTCAACCTACACCCACCAAATTTGGCACATATATATTTTGAGTGCCGCGAATGTGCACCTCGGAGCCCCTTTTTTTAAAATTTTTAATTTAAATTTTAATTAATTAAAAATAAGCAAAATGTTGAAGTTTTTTCGCTATAACTTTCGAAAATATTACAGCAGAAAATTGATTTTTGCATCAAATTAAAGCTCAAAAAATTAGCTTTTCAATGATACTGATATTTTGACGTACAATTTAAAACTCGATTTTTAATGAATTTTTAAACATTTAATTTAATCGTATTTTTCAACAATTTATTTTGCATAAAATAAAAATAAAATTTTATCTTCTCGAGGATCTCAAAAAAAATCAGCTTTTAATAAAATGTTGCCATCGCATTTTCAGAAGTTCTGATTGTAAAAAAAAGTTAATTACTACCAAAAAAATAGAAATATATAATTTTCATCACGTGATTGCATGAAATGAAATAAATAGGAAACGTGATTTTTAAAATAATAAATGCAAGAGAAATTTTTTTGATCGTTTGCAATATCAAAATTATTAATTCAATTAAAGAATTAAAATAAATAAAAATACAAAGTAAAAATATATTACAAAAGTACGACAATTAAAACTGAAAAAGAATTTTTAGAAAAGCACCAAACGATAATCTTCTGTGAGCGAGATTAATTATTTAAAAGCAAGAAATCTTAAATGAACTTAAACATGACGTCATTTCGAAGAAACGACGAACGAAAAGCAATCGATAAGTAGAAGTAAAATATTTTAGCATTCTTTTTTTAAAAAATTTTTTAAAACAACAAGACATGTTTTGAATTGTTACTTTTACGTATGTGAGGAAGATATATTCTGCAAATCAAAGAATTCGCCTTCGTGATTGTAATTTATCTCCGCATTTTAATTAATTATGCGAAATAATAACGCATCTGCTTTCAACGAAGCATACGTAAAATTAAAGCTATACTGATAAAGGTAGGTCAGCTATTTAAAAACGCATCTTCTTTCAAACAAGCATACGTAATAATTAACATTGCAAAATTTGTAAAAGCATATAAAAATATTTTTTACCCGCATATTTGGAGACATCAAAATTTTCTAATTAAAACAATGTCATGTTCTCAAATGAGAAAAAATCAGCCATTATTCCAAATTTGAACGTATAAAAATGCCATTTCAGCATAAATCAACTATCATTCCAAATTAAAAATATAAAAATGTCATTTCAGCACGTGTCTGCATAAAATGAAACAAATATAAAACATATTTTTAAAAAATAAAAGCAATGAAACTTATTCTATGATATTTTATAATACATATATTTTTAAATTCAATTAAACAGTTTTATTTAAGGCAAATAATGCTTAACATCTACAAAGCATCTTCTGTAATCGGAGCCCAACATCTATTTTCTTAATTTTTTGGGATAGACATAAATCTCTTAAAAAATGCTATAAGTGAAATATATAATTAATAGACTGAGGGGAAAATGCTGATGAATTAAATTTTTACATATATTATCTGCTCTGTGAATCATTAAAAAAATATTCTAGAGTCAATAAGTCCTTAAAATAAAAAAATGGCACTCCAATCAATTAAATCAATTATCAAAGCTGATCGATCTATGAAAATTTCACTATAACTTATCGATAAAAACTGGCGATTTCAGATCCCTTTATCCAGATCTCAAAGAAGCCAATCAGGGTTTCTCTAGAATAATTGGCCTATATTATGAAAATGATGATTGTTCTAAACTTGCAGTATTTCAGAACTGAGTGAATCAGCCAGATTTGATCGCAGAAGATAGAAATGCTTATTTATTTATTTAGAAATTGACAGAGGCGGATTTCCAAACAGGTGCATGAGGCGCGCGCCTCGGGCCTCATAAATTAAGGGTACTCAAAATTTAGTTCTAAAATAATAATAATTTAAATTTTGAAAAAGAGGATATTTTTTTAATAAAACCTTTCATTTTTACACTCTTTTATTACCACTACCGGTTCAGCTCTTTCAATCAAAGAATCATGCAATAACAGTACCCTTGAAAAAGCAACTATTTTGAGAATGAGAGAGTGAAGAGTCAACCAGGTGGGGGAAGGAGACATTTTACATCTTTTATCTTGTACGTAACTAAAGAAATAGATAGAATATTACACCCTCCTGTACACTCGGATTCTATGAAGTACAGGAATGGCTCTCAAGGCAATGAACGTGTTTCTATAGTAGGATATTGGGAGCATTTTATTTAGAGACCTTGGTTAGAAGATCTTGGCTCAAGGAGGTTAGTTTCTCCAAAACATCCTGTCAGCGATTTAGTGTTTTACGTTTGAAAAATATTGATTTTGATTTGTGGTGTGGAAAGGAATTCATTTCTGTGTTTGGCCTTTGACCAATGTGAAGATTGGTAAGCATATAATTTTTTTAAAACAGTTTCGTTTCTATTTTCGTATTTTTGAAATACTGTAATCGTGGCTTTATATTTGTTGGCACATTTGAAGGTTTAAAACAGGACTCATTTACAATACGAATCGTTAGGCATCGGGACTGCTGAAAAAGATAAAAAATAAAATGGTTACTTTCTCCTCTTAACTGAAGGGGAAAATTTTTCAACTCGGTAAAATCGTCAAAAATCCAGCTAGTATTTTTTACGAGATTGAGTAACTTTTTTTTAATGTTTTAGCTATATTACAGAAAAGAAAATTTGTATCGGGAGCTTCAAAACGCAAAAGGCATAAAAAAAATGCAGAACGACATAAAAATTTACTCAATAAAAGTATTATATCGTTTGAAAAACGAGCTAAAATGGAAAACGGGACAGAAAGAGCAGTTGAGCAACTTGATACAGCATGTGTACCTAAAAAAATCCATGAGCAAATTGAAATTGAATATTTACATGAAAAAAACGTTGTGCAAGCTGAAGTAGAATATGAATTCTAACAAATTAATGAGCGAGTTGAACAAGAATGCGTATTTGAAAAGTAAATAAGCATACTGAAACAAAATGTGCACAAGAAAGAAATCATTGGACAAGCTGAAGTTGAAAATGAATTTGAAGAAATTGACGAGAGAAATGGAATTCAATGCAAACCTAAAAATAGAATAAGCACAAATTAAAATAGAATAATCACAAGAAAAAGCGGATGAGTGAGCCGAATCAAAATGCGAAATCGAAGAAATTTAAGAGATCAGTGAGATCGAAAATGATGAGAGAGAATAATGATCTGAGAATGGAACAGAAGAATTAACAACTTGTAATTTTAAACTACAAAATAAAATATCAGCTGATTCTGATAACGTTTTAAAACAAAAACAAAATATCTTTATTCCCAAAAGAGAAAAACAGCTCCATTCTATTATAATTGATTTATTGTATAATGAAATTTTAGGCATCTATCTCTGAAAAATCTTGCGCAACTATGATACAAAATATCTCCTATTTTTTTTAAGAACAGCCTTAACACACCCTGAACTTCATCATCCTTTAAATACTGCCAAGTAGAAAGAAAAAATTGATTTTAATTTTCAATTTTATGTACCTAGGTCCAACTCCCCGTTCTTTTTTTGTAACACAAAAATTGGATACAGAGCTTAGAAGAGGGGAAAATATCTATGAAGAGTTCATACTATAAATATAACTGTAGGGGAGGGGGGGGCTCAAATTGAATTGCGCCTCGGGCCGCAGAAACTCCAAATCCGCCACTGGAAATTGAAATATTAAGAATATTTTACAAATATGAATCTATAAGACCAAAGGAATTTAAAACATATTTTTTGAAATATATTTATAAACCTAAAAAAATATTATTGAGAGTACTTATATACATCTAAAAATAAAATTAAAAACTGAAGGTTTCATTTAATCTGTGAAATGTTTGCTGAATTATTCCTTGAGATATTATAAATTATAAAAAAAATTATAATGTTTCAATTTCTGCAGTGAACATAATACTTAAATGTCGGACTACTATGCTTTCAGTTCTTAGTTTTATTTAAAGGCATACTTGGATTGTGTAAAGAAGTCTTTATATTAATTGCAGTTTCATCATTTCCACTTTAATGTAAAACTGAATTTTACGTTCACTGATTGAAAATCAGAGAGAGATGCGGAGTTCAAAGATAGGACTGTTTAATGCATACATAATAGTATATGGGAATTATATGACTATCGAAATTTGAAGCTTAAAAATATTTTGTTGAAAAACTTATTATGAGAGCAAGTTATATAAAAAAAATTGATTGAACCCTTTAATTGGCATTAATATTAGCGAACCAACTGGTCGCCAAAGGCGGCTAGTTAAAAAATAAAATTGCATTGTCTTAATAGTTGTAAAAAATCTTTTAATTATATTAAAGAACAAAATTAAAATCTTTAATCGGTATTTATTATTATTATTTTACATTTTTCATAAAATAGTCATAGTTTATGTATAACTCAACTATTGTTAAAAGTAGTTAACAAAGCAGCATTAGAATTGCTAGAAGAGCGTTCTGTTGGGTTGCCATATGGCGACAAACTCGCGGGGCACATTAATCTTCATTTTAACCATATTTTTTATGCTTATATATGAGGGGCCTCTACTACTTTTATCCTCCAGTGTCAGATAAGAATACTAACTAAACTCTGCGACAGGACAGCACATGTGAGCTTAGGCATACAGTGCCCATGTTTGCTTTCTTGCCTGAGAGCGCATTGCATATGTCCCTGTTAGGTAGTCAGCCTAACACGGAACCCCCAGTGTTTAGTTCCCAAGCATGCTTGGTCATTAGTTTAGTGGCCCACCGAGGAGATGGAAGGTTGAGTCAACCTTCCCCTGGGCGAATATCAAACCTCAGACCTGTTCATTGGATTCCCACTGTTCCACCAGGCTGCTAGATAAGAATATATTGGATGAAAATTTATGAAGTATAGGTAAAATAATCTATTACAGGAATGCATAACCTATGTATCGCGGACCAAAATTGGCCCGCGAATGTTGTTAATAAAATAAGACTTTTTCAAACAAAGAGGAAATAAATCTGACACAAAAACGATTCTACATCAGAATAAATAATTTACAATTGTTCATTAAGTTTATTTACTTTCTATTACACGGACTTTGTTTGTTCCCTTTATGGCTACCTTCGAGTACGAGTTTTCGTATAGGAGAAGCTCGCGGACGTGAAAAATTTCCACACATGAAAATGTAGTTTAAGGATTAAATTCAAATCTTGCGTAATGCATTTAATGATTGATTTTCAGATTTTGGAAAGTGCCAAACAAAATTCGACGCAATTTTTTCTCCATTTTCTGTTGATGTGAATCTAGTGGCTGAGAGTATGCAGTTAGCCTAAATTGATTTACAGAATTCTGATTTTTTCAAAAATCAATTCAAAGGATTACCGATATTAGAGTTTTATAAAGACTTACCCGAGGAATTTTCGTGCTTAAAGCAAAATGCAGCAGCATGCATAACTTTCTTTGACAGCTCTTACTTTAGAGAGCAAACTTTCTCCCTAATGAATTTAAACAAATCAAAAATAAGAAATAGAATAGCAGATGAGAACCTTTCTTCTGTTCTATGTATTTCCACAACCAATCTTAATCTCAACATAGAATCAATAACTTCAAATATTCAGTCCCAGCCATCTCATTAATTTTTATTAATTTTGATAATTAATTTTTTATCAAAATTGTTCTCTGCATAATTACCAAAACTTTTTCCTCTGTTATTCTATTTCAAGTTTGCTACATTTTCAGCAGGAATCTTTTTTTTAGATAAAGTATTTTAATTATATCTATAATGTTTGTGTTTTATTCATTTATTTATTGCACAATGCATGCATGAGTAAAATAAAGTAATAATTGTAATTCATGCATATTGCATAAAAAACAATGTTTTCACGTTTATTACATGTTTTAATATTCACGTGCTCCTTTGGCCCTCAACATGATCCGTTTTCGTATTTTGGTCTCTCATCCTGAAAAGGTTGTGCATCCCTGATCTATTAGAAGAATATCAGGGAAGCATTCCCAATTTCTTATCTAAAGTTGTAATTTTATTGTATGGCTGAATGGGGTCAATTCATGGGTCACGTGTCAAGTGCTAAACAAATGGATTCTATTCAATTTTCAACCGCTCTGCGCATCTCGGGATGTCTGCTGATAACGTTGTTGAAAGCATTGCAGTTGAATGTTACGCTAGCCGAATAATTATTAAAAAATTAATATTTTTTGAAAATTTAATATTTTGAATTATTTTCACCAAACTTTTGTAGTAATGTAATTTTTTTTCTGATATTACAATTTCAATTAGTATTTTTAATTCAATTATTGTTTTTGCCTAATTAATTAATATCGTTTTTGAATTAGTTTGTACTCTTTTATTCTTTACTTTTCCATATCCCCCCCCTTTTTTTAATCCAAAAGATACATTTTGACAAATGGCTGTGGCAGTGTTTTTGGAAAATTACCTTTTTTTTATTTAAATGTCATTAAATGTTAAATCGCAGAGAAAAAGATCACATCCTTCTCTGTATGTTGAATTTTATGAATATAGTTAAAAAAAATTATTACTCTTAAATGAATGAAGATTTTGAACCTTACTAATAAAATTATTACATTTTTTTTAGTTAATGATTTTTATTAATATTGAGACTGATGTTTTCAGTTTGCTCAGAAGAAAAAAAAATATGAAACTCACATTTTTATATATTGAATAAATTTTGTTTATAATTTCAAATTATGAAATATAAAAGGTATAAATATCATTTTTTAAAAATCTTTGCAACCTATGAATCAGTTATTTCATTTCAGTTTATTGAAATCCTTAAGGGACAAACAAATACAACTATGCCTTCATAATTTTTTTTTACACATTACAAAAAATATAGATAAAATACATATGGTAATTAATTTCTAAGTTTCTATCTGTGAAATTTAATGCAGTCAATAATGACTAGAGTCTTTATTTTCAGAATCAAACTGTTTTCTCATGTTTCAATAATTAATGACTTTGGAGGAAATAGAAGTAGCAATTTCAATTTTTCATACAAAAATTTTGTTACAAAATTAAAATGCCTTGAAACAGCAGAATCTGAAACAAAATCGATAAAAATAATTTGAATTTCTAATCCTTAATTTAAGAAGGAACAGAACATATAAATTAACTTGATGCTTCGACAAATTTAATTTTTAAAGCTCTGCTTTAGAATTCGAAAAAGAACATAAAGAGAGAAAATCCTTTCTTTAATGAAAAGTGTGAGTATCATCATTTTACTATAATTTACAATATTGTCTGGAACGAATCTTTCTTTCTCACAGAATCCTGTTCTTTCAGCTTTCTTTGCAAATTGCTGATCTTGTCGCTGCCTTGTTATTTCAGAAAAGTAATTGTCTGGGGAGAAACAGGGTACATTCCGATGAAATAACATAATTTTGCTAATTATTAATTCTCTTTTATTTCTATATTGAACTAAATGACATGTATTTTCAAAACCTATATATCTTAATATATATAAATTACGTGTCACGTTGTTTGTCCGCGATGGACTCCTAAACTAGTGAACCGATTTTAAAATAATTTACACACCACTTGCAGTTTGATCCAACTTAAAAGATAGGATAGTTTATTTTTCGAAATATCAATTAGTTCAGGAGAAATTAATTAAAACCCCTTAATTTCTGTTAAATTTAAACCTGTAATGCTACTTTCCGAGTGAAACACGGCCTTCCGGAGAAGCGATCGCTTATGCGTCCCGTTTCGTCCCGTAAAATCGCGTTTTTTAAATTGCCATCGTTACGCGTCCGTTCAACTTAGACTCAATATCGCAGTGGAATCGGATGGACTTTCTATCGTAGAACACGGAGGTATAATTTTTTTACGAAACATCGACGCAAAAATTAAATATCTTTTTTTAAAAAAAGGTCAATTTTGACGGGTCTATTTCTTGAACGGCCCTGTAAAATAGACGTTTAGCTGGAAAAATACAGAAAATATGTTTCCTGAAAGACAATACAATGTAGTATTCTGCAATACAATTTTAAAAAATCGAATTTTTAAAACTGAATTTTTGGCGAATTTTTTAACGAAGAGGCGAAATTTCGCTTTAATATTTAATTACGCCGAAACTTTTCAAGATAACTTAATCAAATTTTTTTTAACATAAATTCGATAAATTTTTCAAAATTTATCGAATTTATGTTTATGTCTGGAACGTATGAATTCATTCCAGATTTTCCACCTCACATACTTCACCTGAAAGTTGGGACACCAGTAATACTACTACAAAACCTTTGTCCACCAAAGTTATGCGATGGCACCAGACTACCAATGACTAGACTTAATAAGTATGTAATCGAAGCTACGATAATTACTGGATGTGCTCGAGGAGTGTTGGTTTTAATACCCCGCAGTCCACTAATTCCGTCGGACTATCCTTTTGAATTTAGAAGAGTGCAGTTTCCTGTAAAAGTTTGCTTTGCAATAACCGTTAATAAGTTACAAGGACAGAAATTAAAAGTAGCATGGATCAATTTAAGAGGAGACTGTTTTTCACACGGCCAATTTTATGTAGCTTTCTCCAGAGTCAGTTCATCTAGCAGCTTAATAATTTTAGCACCAGAAAAAAAAACCCGAAAATGCTGTATACAAAGAAGTTCTTGCTTAAACATAGGTATGACAATAAAATGTGGATGGCTTGCGTTTATAAAGAAAATCAATACTTTAAAAGGTTCGTTAAGGACCGGTTAAGGACAAGGGTGTATATAAAAGGAGTCCGAGGGCCCAGGGACCCTCCCAAAATTAAAGAAATTATAGTGATAAGTAACTATTATAGGGGATTTTCGTAATTAAGTACACGGAGCACTGTTA
>JAOUZG010008502.1:137803-158423 GCA_026289955.1 Argiope argentata | reverse complement strand
TATATATATATATATATATATATATATATATATATATATATATATATATATATACACACACAATATTATTTTTTAATAATTGTCGGCATCAAGAAAATTCCAATGTAATTTCTTTTGTCAAAACAATGTTCATCTTTTATCACATAGGGAAATTTGGATTTATAATGGTCTACTACATTCATTACCTGTTCATCCATATTAAAAAAAAAGAAAGAATACAATTACTTTTATGCTAGCCTAATATAATCAAAAATTTCAAGGATATCCTCCCCTTCTTTTTAAAACATGAGACATTAGGATTAGCCAATAGCCAAACACATGGGAAATTTTAGTAATTATCACTTGGTTAGTGCATAGCTAGTCAGGAACAAATGTGTTGCGGTTTTAAAGTTATATATATATTTGCTGTTTATATTCTGTAGCAGAACTTTGTGTACAAAGAGGTCATAAATGATGAACTTTTGCCTATATCTTGACCTCCAGTGACTGATCCGTTTAACAAATGAAGATTAGGTTTCAGATATTGTTATTCAGAGGTATGAGTGCATGATTCTGTGAATGGTACCGCAACAGTTTTCACAGTTATAGGTACAAAAACTCAACATTTTAAATGGAAAAGCCCATTTTGATATCATGAAACGTTCAGTACATGGGGAAAAAGAGCATTAAAATGGTACGAGTATCGCAGAAAACAGATGCATTATGCATGCACAAGATATTTGATATCTTATTTTGATCAATTGAATGGACCAACCATTAGACATCCATATATCAGCAAACTTTTTTTTTTATGACCACCCTGCATAATTTAAAAATTGTATTATTTAACTCATTCATTGCAACAGCTAGATATCTCGTCCTTCAGGTATTACCAATTACAGTTTTCTGGGGGCGAAAATTAGTCACCTATTCCAGTTTAAATAAGTTAAACTTTCTAATGCATGTCTGGAAAATACCTTTGTTTTTTTTCTTCATTTAATTATTTATTTATTGCATAAAAAATGCCAATGGCAAGAAGAATTGCTTTTTTCTTTTCATGGAATTTGTAGCCAATTCGTCCGTAGTGATGAATGTGTTAAAACTTCTTTTTTTTTTTGTACTTTGAAAAGTGTTGAAAAGTTTACTTTTAAATGAAAATATTGAAGTTCAATTGTAATATCTAATTTTCATTAAATTGGTAACTCCACTAGTAAAGAGTAGGAATTCGACTTAACTTGAATAGTTTGATATGTGACTTTAAAAATAGGTGAATCCTGCTATTCTGCTTTTATCACAAAAGCTTTTTTTTGTTTAAACAATTAAAAATATGATTGATTGTGTAAATTCTGTAGCTATAATTGTTTATGCTTAGGATATCTGTGCAAATTTTATTTTTTATTCGTACAAATCCAAAATTTTAAATGCTCTTAATTTACTCTTTGGAGTTTTAATTTGATATATTGAAAATATCTTAAAGTTTGAATTATTTTTTGATTGCAATAATAACATACAATTTCCTGGTAGCAAAAGTTAAAGATTCAAGTATAAAATTGTATCTAAAAAGGTGAGATCGTTGTTAATTTGATTGATGATTAATTTTTAATAGAGCTCTGCTTTTAATTTTATTTGTATTTTCTGTTAGCCTATGAAGATATGATATTAATGAGTTATATTTCTTTTTTTTTGTAGATGCCTAATATGAAATTAATTGTGTCAATCATAGGATTTTTGAAAAGGGAATCTGACAGACTGACAAATCTTGACACAAAAGAAAGTCTGGAAGGTAAAATTGTTGATTTAAAAAGTAATAAGTATACAGTAATTTCTTTATGATATTGAAGGGCTGAAACTTTAAATGTTTAAAGTACATTGGATAACTTGATACTTTTTTAATAATGTGGCTATAAATTGTGTCTCTTTCTAAACTGCTAGGATTGCATTTTAAATAAATTTTATAACTTGTAATTGCTTTGTAAAATAATTTTTGTGTTAATAAGGTTATTCTACAATGATATCTCAGTTGATATTATCTAGTATTAAATTAAGAAGAATTTTAACAATTTTGATACACTTTGTGAGCATTAACCCCCATTGCTAGTTTTTAGTATGATCATACATTCATTAAAAAGTTGCTATTCTTATTTTGGAGTAAATGTATTTGATTATGTCTGAACTAAATTGTAATACAATGTTTTATTATTTTTTAAGCAGAGGATTAAATTTCAGTTAATATTCTTTAATAAAAATATAAATAACCCTATATTTAATAATTAATTGAAAATAAGTCTGTTAATTAACTGAATATTGCAAAATGTGATGAATATTTTTATATAAAAGTTAGTGCTCAAGATTTAAAGACATTGTGATGTTTTTCTGGTACACTGGTGTGAAAGTCTTAAGTATGCCATGTTCAGCTTGATTTGAGCTTCTTTCAAAGAGATACTTTCATACTTATTTTCTTTGATTAAAGGAAATAGTAAAAGATGTTTTTTTCATTAGAAATGTATCATTGAGATAGTCTCACATCTGCTAAAAAATCCCTATTTAAAAAAAAACTTTTAGATTCTGTTTTTGGCATTCATATTGAGGGATGTTTTAATCAAGTATATTGAAGCATTCTTGATTTCAGTTTACTTTCTATTTTTTCCCTTTTATTGGCTAGATGATTATTTTAACAAGGAATAACTTTGTTAGAAAAAGTGAGCTTAATAAAAGACTATAAAAATTGCGATAGATTTCTTTAAAATTTCCAAACCATCTCATAATTTTTTAACTCTGATTATGAGATTGTTTATTCTTTGGGTCTTTCAAAAATATTACTTGCAATTGATTAGCATGCAGATTCTGCTGTTTATCGTAGCATATCCAAAATGTATTATGTTTTAATAAAATTTACAAGAAAAAAAACATTTTGAGATTTTATCATTAACTTTCTTTATCAAAGTTTTATCCTAAAAAGGAATTTTAGAATCAATTTGGAAGGACTTTTTTTTAAATTCCATTATCTTGCTATTAGGGGCTTTAGCATCTTATTGAACAAAATTGTAGTTGTAGATAGGCAGGCAGCCTATCTACAACTACAATTTTGGATAGGCAGGCAGCCTATCTATAACTACAATTGCAAATCCATATGCTCAAATATTTTTTTAAAATTCTGTTAAGTTATATATTTAATTATTTTTCCTATTCTGTGAATAGCGCATGTTAATAATTGCACTAATTGGAGTACCTTTTGTAGAGTAATTTGGAACCGATAATTATAAAATTTAATATGCATCTTTTATGATGACCAATATATTTTTCATTAATTTGTTCATTTAACTCGCCAACCCTTTTTCAGTTGCTGTACAGTGCTTACAAACAGCTTATGATGTTGAGTACGACAGTCCTAAAACAGCTCAGTACATTCTTCCTAACTCTCTAGAAGATATTTTTGACAGTGCCGTTCTACCAATACGCCATGAGGTATGTTATAAGAATCATGCATAATGTAGAAAGAACCAGTTAAGTGTACCCAAGAAATTAAAGTTACTGTAGTTTGCAATTTCTCTCGCATTTTTACGACACATATTTTTAGAAAAACTTAACAATATTCATAATTTGTTTGAAACAAATGTTTTTTACAAAATCTATTATATAAATAATTTTGATATTTAATATTCTTTGAATATTTTTAATTAATTGAGAATATGTTTTATTTGTAATTTCTTGTAAGTCTGATGTATTTGCAAAAAAAAATTACATAGAAATATATATATATATATATATATATATAATTTGACTTAACTTTTAGCAGTTCAGTAATTCATTCATTCTTGAGTTGTTAATCAAACAACAAATTAAATATCTGTAGGGGGGGGAATCCTAAGCTGGTATGCACATGATATTAACTCTCATTAAATATCGATAGAATCGAAAGCTAACTCACACACATGTATTTTTATTAGTGAAGCTATTTACAGAAATCAGTGCTATACAAGTGAAGATTGTGAGATTGTGTGCAAGCGAAAAGGAATTAATTCAGTTGCTTCTGCATTCGACAATGTAGTTTGTAACATCTTATCTCCTTATAACTAGGCCATGCAGTGCTATAAACCACAATTTCTATTTATAAAATGAAAGCAATTAATAGCGACTTTGATTGTCAATAATTCAAATACTAAGATCGCACATTCTTTAAATTCAATAATCTTAAATTGTTCCAACATCTATTTAGTAATAAATTAATTCCACTCAGGTAAATAATGATAACTTATAAAATGAATGATGTTATTTAATCTTTTAGCTCAAATAATACACACTCAGAAAAGAGTTTAGTACAGATATGAGGATGATATTCATTTCGAAATTATTAAAAATACATGAACATAGAAAATTAGTTTAATGTGTAATAATGTTTACTTCAACTCATAAAAATGAAAGTTAATAATTGCCATCACATTTCTTTAGATGAATACTTATTTTCTAATTTATGGAACATCGATTTGGCTAAATTTTTATCACCATTAACAAAACTTTAAAAAAAAACTTAATTCATCTAATTAATTAAACAATTAAATAAACAATTTTCTAGATTAAATGTAGATTTCCTGCTTCATATTTGGAACTTATATTAAATGGCAGTGTTTACTTTCTGAAGTACAGACATCGAAGACTCCTTATATTTAAATATTACTGCCTGTTCGAAAAGAAGTTCTCTAAAATTTGCTTACAGTTTACTTTTAATTTTACTTCAACAATATGTGGAGCACATATAATACCCACATAAGGGATATCTCTGTAGTTCTTTCACAAGTAGGAGTTTTTTTAAATTGTATCTTTTAAAGACCCAGGAATGCATTCTGAAAATTTGAAGAACTATGAAATGGTGTATTTCTTCTGATTGTTAACTGTGCTTTTTTTGTTTATTTCTTCATTTTGCATTTATTTCTTCATTTTGCAACTACTTGCATAACTGTAATTAAAAACTCTGCTTGCTTTAATTCACTTGCTTTCAGATGTGGTGTTTGCCTTCTCAGTCTTTCCATCTTGTCGAAATATCTTAACCTTTTGATCATCCGGTAGCATTTTCCTCCGCGGTATTTTAAATTATTAATTTATTTCGTTTCAAACCTGATGGTGACATTTTCCATTACTTTTTGATTCCTATGCCCGCGGTGAAAATATTTAATTACATTTTTTGAAATTCCAATATTTAAAAAAAGCAGCATAAAATGTCATTTTAAATGTACAAAAATTGAGAAATGCATCTGAGAGATTAAGAATCTTGCTATTGATTCGTAGAAAAATCTTTTGATCTCGAGCTACATTAAGTACTATTTGATTCATTTTATCATCTCTGACAATAGTTCTGTGAAGCATAAAAAACTTTCTGGCCTACCGCCATGAGAAAAACCCTAGCAACCGTAAAAGTAGGGGGTCAGTCGTCATGGGAATGGATATTTTATTAAATTTCGGGGGTGAAGAAAAGGGCCGTGTTTCATTTGGCACAAATATAAACGGTTAGCAGTGTCTTTTTCTTTATATTTCGGTTGATGCTTGATGCTCATATTTTGTGATTTTCTGATCAATTCTATGTCTTGTGGGTATTCGTTATATGTAATATATGTGGAAGTGTTGTGAATGATTGGGTAACCATTGCTGGTAAGGATGTGTTATTCCAAAGATTATGATAAATATTTCGCTCTTAGAAGAATAAGAAACGAATAAATATCTTTAGTTTTACCTATTTATTAATTTATATATATTTTAATTTTTTACTGAATTTCGTGTTTAATTTAGATTAAATAGTAACAGATTTATTATTAATTAAACAGCAATACTTTCTGATTTTTTTCCTGATCATAAGTTTATTATTTGAAATTATCATTTTGATCTAATTCTTTACATAGAAATTCTTGAGTAAAACGAAACGGAGCAAAAAAAATCTAGTCTTAAAACATAAGCTTCCCTTTTTTAAAATTACATTAACCTTCAAGAAAATATCATATAATGTTTATTACTATTATATGTTTTTTTATTTTATTAAGGGCAATCTCAAAAAGTCAATACAAAAGCAGTAGAAAAGATGTCATTGATGGCTTTCTTATGCAAGACATTAGTTTCAAGCTTAAATAACAAAGAATTTTTAAGTTTATCTGCAATTTAATAACAAAATTTTATTTAACTGTTATATAAACACATCTGCATTAGCAGGGGCGAAATGAATTTCTAGCCTAATAAAGCGCGTTTAATTAGCCAAATGTTATGGTCAATTTTAATGGCCACTTCCCTCCCTTTTTCGACTCATCCACTTATGTTAACCAAGTTCAAGGGGGTTTTCTTGCGATGGTAGTTCAGAATGTTTATCTCTTTCATACCTCCCTTTATCAAAGATAACTTAGTATTTCTTTATATTCTTTCCCAACTCATTTACTTTTAAAGAAATCATCCAATTAATCAAAATGCTTTATAACTTAATTTTAAAAATGTTCTAATAAAATATAATATTGAGTTTAAAAGCTGAAAGTAATTATTTTGCAATTCTGATTAAATTTCCTCAACATTTTAGTTTCGTATCTCCCATTTTTAAATTTTAATTCTCTCCCATATAAATCTGTTAAACTATTGTCAGTCAAACTCTATTCTTTGTAATTTCTAGCGTACCGAAAGTAAATTTCTAAAGTAAAGTAAAAGGGAAATTTATAATTTCTCTGGCCCACAAAATCTGTTGACTGTTGCTAACACCGAAGGAGTTAAGCCAATCGGTATTCCTTATATAGTAAAATCAAAAATTGTTAGAATACAGATCATGTCTATGTTTTGGAGCCAGAAATCCTCAATTACCAGAGACAATTAAGACATCAATACTTATGAGGTTTCACTTATGCGGAATCAGCGTGCTGTGATGTGTGGTAGGGGAGAGGAGGAATCCACATAGCAGCATTATTTGTAATATCTTTTTATTAGGGATTTGAATCGGGCTACTTGTTAAGATTGCCGTGCACATGTCACCTACAATTTCTAATATAACTACTGTGCCGTAAGTACTTTTGGACTTTTCTCGTTTATTTTTTTTTAGCGATTTGGTGACTATTGAGAAATGGAATAAAAATGCAGATTTTTTTCCAAAGGAATTTTTTTCACCCAAATTTTCAAAGTATTTGGAAAGGTCACAAAACTTCAATTTTGGCATTTAAATAATTTTAGGGGAAAAAAGTGTTATTATACCTAAAAAAATAAGCACGATAGAAATATTCATTTTCATGTCCTTTTTCGACGTTTTTTCAAATTTGTTTTAAAAAATGATATTAAACATATTGTGGCAGCTTAATCATGAACCTGCTTATTATACAGTAAATCCTCCTAATCATTGATTGATTGTGCCAGTTTGTCTGATATTCTCTATATTGTCTCAGTATGGTGGAAAAGTGGTGTCAATTCAAGAGAAAACTCCAATGCGTAAAGACGCGATCGGATTACTAGGGAGAGAAAATTGAGCTTTCTAGATTTTGCTATTCTGACAACTTTATCCCCCATTAGGCATCCTAAGGTTTTATTTTACTGGTGTCGTTTGGATTCGGTACAGTGGAATTAATGCAAACTTTTGAACCCTTAATATTAAGGAAGTTTTTAAACATTATAAAGGAAATTTTCTGTACATTTTAAAGTAATTGAAAGAGTTCGCAAAAGTATACTCGTATTTTCTAGAAAAGTGTTACACCATTTCTTTCTAAAAACTCACTAAAGAATAAATTACTTTCTTTTATGGTTTGTGATCTTTACATGAGTTTTAATGGTATTTCATGCTTTAGTATGATTTTGCAAACGAATGTTCTTAAATAGAATGTTGATATATATATATATATATATATATATATATATATATATATATATATAAACTCTAAGTTGTGGGTATCAACATTATATAGATGATGCTGTCCTATTGTATATGTGCGAGATATTTTATTTTCTTTAATTCTGCTTTTAATAAATATTTTTTTATTTTGTAAAAATAACATAAGCTGAACATTTTAGAACATAAGCAACCTCGAGCTAATCAAGTTGCATTATAATAAAAAAATTAATATTTTACATTCTTTTTTAAAACAAATTTACTTTTTTCAAGCTATTTGCGAACGATTTTATATATATCTTAAGCGTGGAAAGATACATACTTTTTTTCAAGTATGTTTTAATTGTACACTTGATTTCAAAACTGAGGATTTATTACTCTGATCTGGACCATCAGTTTTTTTTTTGTTTTGTTTGTTTGTGGGGAATCGAAGGTTTCCTTTTTCTGTGTAACAATGGCAACACTTTCAGCAGAAATCATTTTTTTGCATTACAATTTTCAGAAAAGTATTTATAGTACAAGTTATACAATTCTAAGAGTTTCTTTCTCTAATTAAAAAAATCTTTTGAAACTTGGGGTGTTTATTCAAAGAATGATTAGCTCTCGTTTCCTCTTACTAAATGCATTTATCTTCGTTCTTCAATTTCGATACACAAATGCTTGAAACATGTTTAAAAATTTGAATTGCATTTATACCATAATTTCCTTTTGTTTATGTGTCGTGTATTTTTAATGGCATAAATAGAGTTTGTGTTTGGTTTTACCTTATTTGAGAGATAAATTTCGCCTTCCGTTCTTCATTGCTAAGTTTGTACCAAATTTCCTCTTTCCTCTTGTTAACCAGAATTAAATCTCTCTGATTTAAAGTTGTTTGTCTCACACAGTTGGCAATAATATTCAATTAACATCGAAGCGAATTATAGGGAATTTTCATTTTGGGATTTATGACTATATTGAAAAGGTTTGTTGACATTTCTTTAAAATAATTCTTTGAATTTCTCTTAATATCGTAAATAATTATCTCTCAATCTATAAAAGTGTAAGAAATCTTAATATTGAAAAGCTTTAACTTTGCAGAGTTTTTTTTTTTTTTTTTTTTTTTGAATAAAGTCAGAACAATTTCAGATTTAATTATTCAAGCACATTTTTGGTATTAGAGGATTTGTTTATTTTTACAATTTTAATGAAATATTTTAAATTATTTTAGATGGCCCTATCTCACTAGATAATTGCACTTCAGTCTTTAGGTTTGTTAGAATTTTTATGCTAAGAGTTGGAAACAATATTCTCTAATTCCAACTTAAGCCCATTGTTTAATTTTTCAAGCTTTTCACCCTCAACTATATAATGTATCATACTTAGAAAAAAAAGTTTCAATTTAATACATAGGGCAATTTTTAATTAGATTTTTTAAATTTATAATTTTTGCTCCACTAATTACAGTTAAACCTAATTCTTCAGCGATGAGATGTAGTTCGTCTTTCTTTAATCCCTTGGTTGACTTTTTTAATTCACACTATTGTTTATTAAACCCAAAATAGTTCAACGCTATTAACACACACAATATAACAAACCAACTGACCAATGCAATCGCCAATAACACAGTTATTATCTCAACACAAAATGTTTTTACCTCAACACAGATAATTGAACTCTTATTACTATCTTAGAATTAACAATGCATAGTCTCCAAAACAAACACAAAATGCATGCTCACTATTGCTGAATATGAAGTAACCCCACAAACCTCCTTTACATGTAAAACGTACCTAACACTTCTGCACACAGAGGGAGAGGGAGCATTTTCCTCACTTCTGATACTATGAAAGGGACTCATTTTCTGCAGCTGGCCTGTCTGACATGTTATTTCTTGTTAAGAACAGACTTGAATGCTCACACAGAGACGTGTATTTTTGAAGATATTTGCAGAAGAACACTATGAGATTGTATGCATGAGAAAAAGTTTGCATGCCTCCTACTGCTTTTGTCACTGCAATTCATAATTTACTCATTCAATTTAAAATTTATTATCATTCGTGATTTTTAAAATTTCAAATTATGGTTATATAGATTCTGCAATACCAATTATTTCAAAAGCATTGCAATTTTTGTGGTTTTAGCCCTTTTTCTATAATGAAACTCATGATCTTATATAAATAACGATCAGACGATTTATTGCAACTATAATTTGAAGATGCGAATCGAATATTGTTAATAACAACAATGTGGCTTTAGAAAAAATTGTGTGGCTTTAGTAGAAGTAAAAAATACTTTGCAATGATGTATAATATTAGATGTACATAATAAAATTCCAATTAAAGAGGAAAGTATTGTTTTTATTCCTATTGTCTTGCTTTCAACTAATGCTGATCTATTCAATGTAAATATACCATCTTACCAAGCTCCTCATTTATCTTGATTTTGTTGAGTTATACTTATCGTCAACGTTTCGCTTTCTCTCTTTATAAAGAGAATGCTTAGATATCATTTTATATTTTCCATGTTTTTCAGACAAAATAATTCATTATTTCTGGGGAACAAATAATTATCTCAAATCTTGTTTCCCACGTTTAAGCCATACACACAAACGCACGCACGCACGCACGCACATAAAGGGTCATCATAATTAAAGTACCCTACTTTAAAATTGTCTACAAGCGGAAACATTTATCAGAAAAATCTGAAATTTTGTGGAGCACATAGGCAAGGGATGGGAATTCTTTTCCGCCAAAAAAAGTTACCAATGCCGCCACCAGAGGGCGCTGAACTTTGAAAACCTCTAGTAAAAATGCATATGTGCTTCGACGTCACGTAGCAGTTGTTATAAAAGGAAGAAACATTTGCAAAGATCTTGTTTGTAAGGCGCTTTCTATTCACAATGACGTTAAGTCTGCAAAATTGCGCGTTATTATTGAAACAATTCTATGAAAACTGTAATTCCTCCTTAGTTGCTCTTCGGAAATTTCGGAATTGTAAGGGGATTCGGAAACGTCCAATGAATGAAAAGGCCTTCGTAAAATGATTACGAAATTTGAAGAAACAGGATCATTGTTTGTTCGTCCTGGGAGAGGAAGAAAACCCATTTCTGCAAATGCAATGGAGGAAGTTACGCTTATGGCCAAAGAAGGCAGAGCATCAAATGCTCACAGTAGCACTAGTGTCCAACGTGTGGTAGATGTGTTGAATAAGCCATATTCAACTGTCTCTAAGATCTTGCGGAATATCCTCCGCTACTATCCTTATATTCATTTGTTCAACGGTTACTTCCGGACGGTTTTAACGCCCGACACAGATTTTCACTTGAATTTATTGCTCTCTGTGAGATTGACGCAGAATGGCCATGGAATATCCTCTGGTCAGATGAAGTCCATTTTCACTTAGACGGTGCAGTGAACACGCACAATTGCCGCATTTGAGAATCTCAAAATCCACACTCTGTCGTTGACGTTACGTTCGGTTACATTCGCCAAAAGTGGCCGTATGATTTGGATTTTCTGCATCATTTATTCTGGGTCCTTATTTCTTCGAGGAGTTAACGTCTGAAGGTCCAGTAACATGCTCCATCACTGGCCGACGTTATTCATCGATGTTGCAGATCGAAATTATTCCAGCTCTACAACAATTCCCGCCTTGAACACACATTTTTTATGCAAGATGGAGCTCCTACACACATTAACATTGTGTGTTAAGAACGTTCTGAAAACACATTTTACAGAAGAACGTGTCATCAGCCGACACTTTACTAATGTGTGGCCTTCCCGATCACCTGACTTGAATCCATGTGATTTTTGGCTTTGGGGGACATTGGAAACATTTGATGATTCACGAAAAACCCAGAACTTTACCACATCTTAAAGACAGCATTTCATGCCACGTGCGGAACATTTCTCAAAACACACTTCGGTCAACTGTGAAACATAGCATCCTGCGATTTCACATGGAATCTGAAAATGATGGCCATCATGTGGAACATATGTGCTTATAATTAAAAAAGTGTAACGTTTGTAAAATTGATAAAAAAAATTGTAACAGTTGTAAAATTGATTTTAAAAAATTACTAAACTCTGTGGGAAAAATGGATAACAAAATGTGTAATTGCTTAAAAATTATTAAACTTATCTAAAATACTTATGCCATTTATTAATACAACGCCCTCTGGGGGCGACAATGGTAACTTTTTTTCGCAGAAAAAAATTCCCATCCCTCGACTTTGTCCTCCACAAAATTTCAGATTTTTCTGACAAATGTTTCCACTTGTAAACAATTTTAAATTAGGATACTTTAATTATGATGACCTATATATATATATATATATATATATATATATATACTTTCATTACTTCTTGATTGAATAATTATTAAATGCCATCTAATTCCGGTAAAATGCAGAAAATTTTAAGAGATTAATTAGTCAGTGCAAGATACACATTCATTTTAATCCTTTGAAAAGTTCATTATGCAATGTTCATGCTATCTTTTTTTCAGTATATATGGTTTTTTTTAGTTATAAATAATTCTGACAGTATGCATTAAATACATTCTAACATTTTAATGCAGTAATAATAACATTTTAATGTAAGTTAATGAAATCTATTATAACTGATATTTGAAGAGGGGTTTTTTTTGTTATTATTACTTGAATTTTTTAAAATAATATTTTTATTTTTAGGATGAACTTGATGATAAAGCTGTTAATAAAGAACCTTTGAATAAAGCTGAAATCATGAAGAATTTAGGTTTGCTATTTTAATATTTATCTAAGAGTTTAATGTCTAATATTTATCAGATTTTTAATATCCTTTAAATCCATTAATGTTAAGTTAATTGTTTATGTATCTAATTTTTAAAAATTTCTATAATGGGAATATTGTTTAAATTCCTTCCTAAAGTGTTTATCATCAGAGTATTTATGTATTTGACTGCACACTTAGAGTTAAGTAATGAGTTGTTTAATGTGCTTAGAGAATAATGGCAATCCATTTAATGCTTTAAAACTTTGACTAGTAAGACCTCCTGCCCAATCTAGGGATATTTATTAAATACCCTGTTAAAACTACAAAATTTAAATGTTTGTGAAAATTGTGATAATTTAGTGGAGCTTTTTATTTATTTATTCATTCAATGGCATACATTTATCATTGACATCTCCTACAAATTTAAATATAAAATTTCAATGATAAATAAATGTTCAGAGCTGTGAATTATAATTTGCAAAGCTGTTAGTTTATTTGAAGAATACTTTTTCAGTAACGGAAATTATTGATACAAAATTACTGATGCAGAAAAAAAAAATCTTTTATATTTTCTGTTGTTTTAATGTATGAAAGTGGTTTTAGAATATTTCTGTTTTAAAATGATTATAAAACTTTTTGATTACGTTTGTTTTAGTTTAAAAAAAATGAAAAATTATGACAAAACTTTAAAAGTTAAAAAAATAATAAATAAACCATTGAATGAAGGAAAAATAACTGAAAAATTAGTTTAGTATTTTTTTGGTGAAAAGATTTATTCTTTATTTTTATTTAAAGGACAATAAATACTTTGATAGTTATTTTCTGAATTTCCTGAGAACTTTGTTACAATTTCATTTATGTATACAGCAATAGTCAGGGAATTTTATTTTATATTTGTTAGATGCTGTATTGTGGAAGCTATCTTGATGAATTGTCTTACCAATTATCTTATGATTGAAATGATTTGTGTTATTTTAGGGAATAGTTTAATGAAAAACAATCAGTTTTCTGAAGCTGTCAGATATTACACAGCAGCCATTGAAATTGATGGAAGCAATGCAGTATATTACTGTAATAGGTAATAATATTAATTTTGTTTTGTATAGTTTAGTTACTTGTGCTGGGGAATTTTTTAAACATTTATTTATTTGATTAAAATGAAATGAATATTAATATTTTTTTGTCAATTTTTCAAGAAAAAATTTGCATTTAAATTTAATCTTTTATTTAATATTTTAATTATAGTTTTTGCAAAGTGTATTCATTCCATTATTACCTTTTCAAATTAACATTCATTAAAATAAAAACAAAATATTTATTTATTCATTTTTGGTCTTATAAAATATGCTCATGTATTATAGTAAGCAAAAACTTATATATTAAAAAAAAATCCAATAAAAAGATTCATTAATTATCTTCAATGTAGTTTCTTTTTTAATGTAACAATATAGAATTTTCTGTTCTCAGATTATATACTTGTGGAGCGTATGAAGGTCGTAATATGAGCCTGTGACACTTGAGCTGGTAGGCAAGTAATATGATCATAATACAAAAGTCGACTTCAGTATCATAGATGTTATCTGGCTTATGATGCTAGCGCCATACTTGTATAAACTTTATTTAGATTTCGCTAATTTAAAAAGTTTCAAAACCGTTTTCCACAAATGATAATTTAAATCATAACCATTTGAAAGCAAACAATGATGTGTTTTTTTTGGAATTTATACTCATCCTAACATGTGATTTCAAACTACTTAAATATTTCTATTCTCCTCTATTTATTTTATTTCAACTCTCTCCTACTGGTTATTTTAACCTTTATACTTTACATTCATTTTGTGCCGAATTCTGTATATATTGAATAGATAAATTTAACAAGTATGGAAGACAGAGTTATCTGAAATTCATAGAGTTGAGTGATTGATATAATTGGTCTTTGTGAACTGAATCTTTTATTTAAATTGGTAAATTTTTGATTTAATTTTTTTCGATTGAATTATGAACTGATACTATTACTATATGCCCATCTAATTTAGAAAATTTTCTGTTGGAATTTTGTGAAGAAATTTATAATTCTATTTTTGGGGTAAAGCTCTAAATGTTTTATTGATAGACATTGTACTGGTAGAAATATCTTTGTAGTATGCATTCAAAGAATTGCTTAAGTATGTGATTAAAAATGCAATTAGTAACTTCAATAAATATGTTAAATTAAAGAGCAATATTGTAATTTCAGAGCTGCTGCATACAGCAAATTGAATGATTTTCATAATGCTATTAAGGATTGTCAGAAAGCTGTTGAAATTGAACCTAAATATGCTAAAGCATATGGTAGAATGGGGTAATGTACTAGCATTTCTAATGTCAAAATACATTTTGTAAATTTTAAACATAGTACTTCAAGAAATGTATGGTGAAGTTTATTTTCCTTTTAATTATTTACAGTTTAGCCTACACTAGTTTGGAACAAAATGATTTAGCCATCAAAGCATTCAAACAGGCTTTGGAAATTGAACCAAATAATGAAAGTTACCAAAGTAACCTGAAATTAGCTATAGAAAAGAAGGAAAAGCCAAATAATCCAGCTGTTAGTATTTTATTGTTAATATATTTGTTACCCAGTATTTTAACGTTTCAAATATTCATGTTTATTTGTCTTACATGTTTATATATATATACTGAAGTGACAAAAGTCATGGGATAGCAATATGCAAATATACAGATGGCAGTAGTATCGCAGCGAAAAAGTATAAATGCGCAGTTCGTTTTCCAGAGCTTTTATTTGTGTTCAAGTTATTCATGTGAACAGGTTTTTCCTTATTTATGGCGGCACGACGAGAATTAACAGACTTTGAACGTGGAATGTTAGTTGGAGCTAGACGCATGGGTCATTCCATTGCGGATATCGTTAGTGAATTCAACATTCCGAGATCCACAGTATCAAGAGTGTGCCGAGAGTATGAAATTTCAGACATCCCATCCCATCATGGGCCGCGCAGTGGACGACCACCTGCACTTAACGACCGAGACCGTCGACGTCTGTGTAGAATGGTCAATGTTAATAGACACGCAACACTTCGTCAAATAACTGCAGGAATCAATGTGGGACTTACGAGGGACGTGTCCGATAGGACTGTGCAGCGAAATTTGTCTTCCTTGGGCTATGACAGCAGAAGACCGACTCGAGTACCTTTACTGACAGCACGACATCGCTTACAGCGACTCTCCTGGGCTCGTGAGCATATCGACTGGTCCCTAGACCAGTGGAAAACCGTGGCGTGGTCAGATGAGTCACGATTTCAGTTGTTACGAGCTGATGGTAGAGTTCGAGTGTGGCGCAGACCCCACAAGCCATGAACCCAAACTGTCAGCAAGGCACTGTTCAAGCTGGTGGTGGCTGCATAATGGTGTGGGCTGTTTTTACATGACATAGACTCGGTCCTCTGGTGCAACTGAAAGGATAATTGAGTGGAAAGGATTATGTTCAGCAGCTTTCAGATCACTTGCAGCCATTCATGGACTTCACGTACCCACACAACGATGGGATTTTTATGGATGACAATGCGCCATGTCACCGGGCCAGAACTGTTCGCGATTGGTTTGAAGAACATTCCGAACAATTCCAGCGCATGATCTCGCCACCTAGATCGCCCGATATGAATCCCATCGAGCATTTATGGGACATCATCGAAAGGTCCGTTCGTGCCCAAACTCCTGCACCATCCACACTTTCACAATTATGGACGTCTATACAGACAGAATGGCTCAATATTCCTGCAGAGGACTTCCAAAGACTTGTGGACTCCATGACACGTCGAGTTGTTGCACTTCGCCGGGCAAAAGGAGGACCGACACGATATTAACAGTCATCCCATGACTTTTGTCACTTCAGTGTATTTTAAATACAAAAATACTTTCATAGGCTATTCATTATTCCATTCTTTCCCTAACAATAGCAACCAAGTTATAAAGTTTATGCACTTGTTCATTTTATGACTGCTCCACAGTTTAATGAATATCGCGGAAGTTTCCAAATCCTTCCAAAGTTAAGTATCGATAATTCTTTGAAGTTTTTATCCTCCAATCGTAAAACAATCGTTGATCGTATACATATTCAAGTCAGCAAACTCCAGAAAGAAATACTGCACATTTATTTTGCAGCGTTTTCTCATAAAAATCTACATTAAATGGGATTCCGAAAAAAAAAAGTTGAAAAATTGTTCAGTATATCGGAGAACATTAGATAAGGATTCTTTTCTGAACTACACGAATTAACAATTTTCCGCTTCCAAAGACATTCGATAGAGTTTAGATTGAAGACTTCAACCACAAAACGGTTAAAATCAAATGCCAACTTGAAGTTAATGCCAACGTTTCTATTCTATAAAAAAACTCACAGTTGAGTTCAAAAATTCCATTTAAACTCCAAGAAATATACAAAGAGTAATCCAGGTCACCAAACTATATCGAGCATCTTCGCAAGAACCCATAACTCCAGCAGTCTAACTTCAATCTTCTGATCTGACCAACACTATTAAAATCACAGAAAAACTGAACATCTACAACAGAAAAACAGCAAATACAAAGAAAAATTCAAATTTAAACTAATTAGACACATTTTTTAATTAGTTCCCTTTATTTGGAAATACAATCATCCGCATCCTCTAAAATAATTCAGAAATATATTTCATGGAATAATGAAGCCACATACTTTGGAACAATTCTTAGAAAGAATATTACCTACGGAAACTTACAAAAGTTAAATTTTCAAGATCAACTCAGCTGATAAATTATCAGCGAAGAATGCAGAAACTACAAAATCCCTTGAAACCATATCCTGAAAGTTTATTATCTCAAATGCATCTCCTATCTAGGCAATTATTGCAGAAATACATTAAAGAATCGAAAACCCTTTGAAAAAGAATGTGCAAAACGAATTAGTAGCGTTCCGTAGTTTATTTAAAATACTGGCATCTAAAAAGAGCTAAGCTATGCACAGTTACTGTCTTCAACAAAATATATTGCAACAAAAATATTGCTATCAAAGTAATTAAAGCTTATGACGTCTTAAAAGCATTAGAAAATTCTAGAAGGCTATTCTGCAACTAAACCTCTGACCACTTGAAGCCGCATTATACTAACCAACTCTGTAAAACGAAATCGCCAATATTACATAACTTATTCGCATACTGCACTTAATCTGTTTTTTAAATTTTAAATTACATTTTTTAAAAATTTTAAAGGAACTTCCATATTTGTTGAGTGCAAGTTTACACAAAGAGGCATCACAATTTCAAGTGATGTTCGAAGGTTAAGAACCCTCGAGTTCAAAATTTCCGTGATTTTTCCGGTCACAAACTTGCTCGAACAAAGCGAATTAATGAATCGAGAAACACTCTGACCTTAGCCAAGCGTTGGCGTTTTTAACTGACAATTTTAACTATAATCAAAAGGCAACAGGTAATGCTAGCCGATTTAAAAAAAAATGATCACATTTGTTATTTTTACAGTGAATTAAGAATTACCATACGTAACTAACTACTAAGATTTCATTTCTTACAGGATCACACAAATGAATCTTCAGACCATGGTATAATATTTTTAATTGACCAATTGAAAAAGGAAGACATCTGTAATTTCACAAGCTATTTAAATAAAAATATTTATATTAATATATTTTTATGAAAATGTGGGGCAGATTCAATAAATAACAGAAACAAACTTTACTCTACTTATGCATAAATAAAGTAAGTCAGGTCATGCCAAATTATATATCTCTCACCCAATTCGAAAATAAAATATGATATTCATAAATAAATAATACATAAATTCGTTTCTATTTTCAAAAGGTGAACCATAATTTCAAAAAAGACAACACAAGATTTAATTCATACACTTTTTATTTCAGTCATTTTAATGCATTAATTTATATATATTTTTAAATGCTATGTTCTTTAAACACATTTATGCATTTCAATACATGCCGAGTAGTAGTTGAGACAGTGAATATACATTTTAAGATGTTTATTTAAATTAAAATTTTTAATATATTATGAATTTAATGCTATGCACATTAAATAACTAACATTTCCAATCTTTATAACAATCCAGCGTAAGTCGAGAAATACATTTAGACCATAATATAAGAGGAATTAGAGAAGCGTAAAAATCACAAAAATTCTTTTCCCTTTTGAAAGAATATTTCACAACTTAGAAAATACAACGCATTTTATACCTTTGAGCACATTTAATTTTTATACACTTTATTCTTTATACATTTTTATGTATGATAATTTAATAAATATAATTAGATAATTTAATAAATATAGTTCAAATTTTATATGCATTAACACATTTATATATTTCAGCATAAATCGAATAGTACATATGACACAAGATACTAAATGATTTAAATGGTTTTATTCTTTAAATGATTTTATATTTCAAACACATTTAAATGAATATGTGATGCACATTCAACAATTGGCATATCCAATCTTCAGTACAATAGATTCAGTACAATCCAGAAAAACATTAAAGAACAATATAAGCAAATACTAAAAAATATGTCACAAAAATTGAATTTCAAAATATGGTATATAACAAAATGCAATGTAATTTATACATTTGAGTAATTTTAGCTTTGATACAGTTTATTTTATGTATATTTTAACTTACATGTTTTGATTAAATATTTCAAATTTTATATAATGTAAATTTTAAATTGGTGTTATTTTGAAATTTTATCTATATATTTTACTAAAATATTTTGGACACAAGTCGGTCACTATGTTAAGATACCAAATGGTGTTATTTTTTAAATAATTTAATATTTAAAATAAATTTAATTAAAGTGCAATGCATACTTATCAGATGACATATCCAAATTTTATTATTCTAAAATATAAATTTAGAAAGACAGATTGACAATAATATAAGTAAATATTCAAAAAATATAAATATCACAAGAATTAGATTTTATATCGTGATAAAAAATATTTCAAATAAACAAAGTACAGCGTATTTTATACTTTCAAACACTTTTTGCTTTTTATACATTTCATTTTTATGCATAGCCTTTATATGTTTTATTTATAAATTTCAAAAATCATATTGATCAACACATTTCAGAAGTCGAATAAAACATACAGCAGCACATATTGAAAGGCGTTATTTTTTAAAAAATATTTAATACTTCAATGTAAATCTGATACACATTTAATAAATGGTTAAAAAATCTTTATAATGCATGCACATTAATCTAGAAAAAACCAACAGACTAAAATATAAGTAGATATTCAAATACATAGTACAACATTTTCTTTCTACTTTAGAATGATCATAAATACAAAATGCATAAATTATGCACCTTTTAGCGTTTTATTTGTTTCATTTATATATAAGCATTATATATGAAACAAACAAGTTTGTATACGAAATTTATGAAGATAACACATTTTGAAAGAAATTTGGCAACAGATACAAGATAGGTAGAAGATATGGCAAAACATAAAAGTTTCCCATTCAAGAAGGACTGCAGAAAATTCGGGCAGAAGATAAGGCAGAGACATAAATCTCAGAATGAATATGCAAGGAAACTTTCATGCCATTCTTTGCTTAAATTCATTTCATAAACATCCTAAGAGAGAATTCGCATTAGCAAGCAGTTTACTTTCTTCATTTTCAAGAAAATATTCACAATACCATAGTTGATTAAATTGTAGTAATTCAAAATTTATGAAATAAAGATTTTAAGATATATTGATAATATTTTAATAATCGCTTTAAAAATTAGTAGGCAAGTATAAAATAGTTAAAATATCCATTTTACACCAAATATATTTGTTGATGATATGTATATTTTTACTCGAAATCAAGCCGAAATCCATAAATTATATTCCCAAAAGAAAATTAACAAAACATTCTTCAAACTTGGCATTTCTCTGTTAGTCCGAGATTTAATTTCATTATTTTAATTTTTCTATCAGATTTAATTCCTCTTATATAATATTTAAAACAAATTGTCCAGCTGTTTTTTAGTTACAACTCTTACATTAAAAAAATGCAGTTTATA
>JAOUZG010008502.1:125619-137703 GCA_026289955.1 Argiope argentata | reverse complement strand
TGTATATATATATATATAAACAGAAACTGTGCATTTTTAGAATATTAAGAACTTGTCATTTTAATACGTTATTGACAATGTGATTTATCTGATATTAATTAGAAGTTAATATTTTTAATAAATTGATTAACTACATTGAACATAACATAATTCGGTTACAATTAATATAGTAGTAATTTTGAGTTTTAAAAATATTCAATGGATCAGGGATCAATTCCTTTCTTAGAAACGAAATAATTTCTGTAATGAATAATGAAATGTTTATTCGTCTTTGTTGGGAGCGCATAAACAAATACAAGGGAATAATAAAATTTTCATTCAAGGGTAAGATTTGTTTAACATATTAATTTAACTATTATTATATTAAACTTAAAAATAACTTTCTAACACAGATTCAAAAATAATAAGTAATTCCATTTCTGATTTGAAATATTTATTCTTTGCCCATAGTAGGAAAATCATAGAAATAATCTAAACAAAGGGGAAAGAAACTATATTGCCGAGAAAACAATCAACAAACTAAACTGAATGCTTGAAATTTTTCCACTAGCATAAATTAATTTTATAATAGAGCTCACATTGCTTTTCAATGCACTTCCATGATTGATAAAAATCGAGTAACTTTTTGATTGGGTTATATATTTTTAGGGAATAAAATTTAAGTTATTATAAATATAAAATCAAATATGATTTCTTTCTCATAATAATCCAACTTAAATGCATATTTTATTAACATTGACTTTAAACTGGATTGATAAATTTTCACCGTGTTTTTTTTAAAATTTCAATAGAAATTTGGGCTAAATAGAAGTGCTTACACTAAAAATTATTCAGCATTCTTCAGGAGTAATGATTATTTGATTTTAAATGCTAGAATTTAGTAAATGTACTTTCATCTAGACAGTACTTTGGCTAGACAGACCAGGGTGGGACAGTGTTTTCTTCTGCGTTCTGTTCCATCGCATTCTATTTTTGACACTTGTGCGCCAGTTTCTTTCCTGGATAGCTAGGAAGTCTATCCTTACGTTTTGAATACGAAAACAATGCGAAACTTTCTTTGCAGGCTTCAATTATTTTCTTTATAAAAGTTAAAATTATATTTTTAGAGTTATATAAATAATCGCAAATCAATTACTCATTAAAAAAGCAGCAATGTTGCCATTTGATGGGGATAATTCTAATTCCCCCCCCCCAACATAAAAGTATTTGTCTTTTGAGTTTGCAATTTTAGAGGTCTTTCGGAAAATTTGTTTTCAATGAACCAGGATTACGCAGAATATTTATTTATTTATATTGCTTAAATTAAATATTTCCAGAAAATTTAATAACAAAGCATTTATTTTTTGGTAAGTTTTGAGAGAAGGAATTTCATTATCTTATCTATTAGAAAGCCATTTTAATTTAAAAACAGATTTTAACAAAATAGTAAATTATTAAAAGGATGAAAACTAAAAATTACTCTTTTTTTTGTTTCACTACAGTATTTGTAAAGATGAAGTTGCAATGTAATGAAAATGTTTAGAAACTGAAGATTAATATAAAACCAGGAAATGGTTTATATAAAAATTAGAGATATTTAAAAAATTTAAATTTTAAAACATTTATTTGATACGGCGATAATTCTCAACAAATATAGTTGTTAAATGGTACTGACTTTGATCTTATTTAAAACGAATTCTGAAGAACTAATTAAGGACTATCCTTATTTTTGCATGAAACTTCCATATAACTTACTTTAAATATGCATAATTTCTCAACCCTTTAAAAAATGTTACTACAGTTGATTTACAAGGTGGCCAGAAATAAAACACCCCTACTCTGACCTCCATGGATATCGAACTACTCAGTGTAAAGGCTCAAAATTTTGTACACATACTATTCAAAATATGGGGAAACGGATTTCACGAAAAAAAAATTAGTTCCTGAAATCACCGATAGGTGGCGCTGCACAACTGGAACTATGATCAAAAGACACAAATAATAATAAAAATTAAAATGTTTATGCGGAATGGAATGCTTCCATGCTTCCTTTTTAATTTTTCTGCCCCTTATGGAAAATAAAAATAGTAAAGAAGCTAGAACTCCCGTTGTAACTGCAATTTCATACTGTAACCAGAAAAATTTGCATAAAGCATGGTTAGAAGCCATGTTAAAAGGTGGGGAATGTCATTCTTATTAGTGATGGCTGTCACGCTGCCAGAACGCGCTTTGCTTGTGAAGTTGTTTTACGAGAATAAAGGAAATGCTCCAGCAGCACTTCGAGAGTTTCGCCGACTTAAGGATTTGCGTAAGGGACCATTGCTTCCACAAGCTCTCAGGAGAATGATCGCTCGATTCGAGGAAACTGGACATCTTGGAGTTCAGCCTGGTCGAGGACGCAAACCGGTTCGTTCAGATGTCGTTGAAGATGTTGCCACCGGTATTGTTGAACAGTCAATGGATAATGTTTTAGGCTGCAGTAGTGCACGTGCAGTGTCACAACACTTGGGTGTTCCCTATAGCACAGTGTGGAACGTACTCAGAAAAATGGTGCATTGTTTCCCGTACAAAATTCGCCCTAATCAACAATTGCTGGCCACAGACAGGGAGATGCGACTGACCTTTGCATTGACATTTCTTGCTAGAGTTGAAGTGGATGCATCGTGGCCGTGGCAGATTCTGTGGAGCGATGAGGCCCATTTCCACCTCAGTGGAACAGTGAACACCCATAACTGTCGCATATGGGACACGACAAACCCCCGTACCTTCCAAGAGATTCCACTCCACTCACCGAAAGTTACAGTCTGGTGTGGATTCACAGCCACATTCATCCTTGGACCGTTCTTTTTCGAAGAGGTTACTTCCAATGGCCTTGAGACATGTACCGTGACGGCCAACAGGTACAAAAGGATGCTCGAAACATTTGTTGTACCCCATTTGCAGCAGCGCCAATGCCTTGACACCATTACTTTTATGCAAGATGGAGCACCTCCACACATTGGACTCCCTGTGCAACAGTTTCTTCGCCAACATTTCACCACTGACAGAATAATCAGTCGCGCGTTTCCGACAACTTGGCCATCTCGTTCACCGGATCTTAATCCGTGTGATTTTTGGCTTTGGGGACACTTAAAAAACCTTGTTTATCGAGAACGTCTGATAACCTTGGCAGATTTGAAAGAGAGTATCAGTCTGCATGTGAGAAGCATCTCAGATGACCAGTTACGATCCGCAGTTGAACAAGCTGTCCACAGACTTCACATTTTACATCTTCAGGAAGGGAACCATATTGAGCAGCATTCCCTGCATCGATAACGTCCTTGTTTCATGTATGCTTGGTACTTTCAAATAAAATGTGTTTAAAACGTGTTTTTGTGTCTTTTCAGCATACGTCCAGTGGTACAGCGCCACCTATCGGTGATTTCTGGAACTAAATTTTTTTTTTCGTGAAATCCGTTTCCCCATTTTTTGAATAGTATGTCCACAAATTTTCAAGCCTTTACACTGAGTAGTTCGATATCCAGGGAGGTCAGAGTAGGGGTGTTTTATTTCTGGCCACCCGGTATATATTTATAATGTAACTATTATTTGATGGATTTTAAATCATAAGATATTAATTTATACATCTTCAACAACTAAAATATTATTTTAAAATTCTAAATGCATTATATCACCTCTGTATGAGACCAACCATAAAAGGACTGAAAAACATTCCCTTTGAAACGAAAAAAAGTGTTCAACAGATTGACATTTATTACATTCATGGCAAATGAAAGTTTTTTCATTGGATATTTATATTATTAGAACTGATTCTAATCAATTCAGAAGAAATATTTATTGTTACGAATCTTGCTGGGTTCGTTTCTTAGTGGGTGCATGGTGTGAGAACTCAATCAGCAGGCCAGAGTAGAAAACAACAACGACGTTTATTTACACGAAGACACCAACACAAAGATGACGAATGCACAGATAGCAAATATGTACAGCCGAAGCAAACACAGGTCAGCATACAGCAGCACCCTACAGAAGATAGTAGCCCACAATAGTGATCGACCACAGCGCTCAAAACGGTCAGACAGAATCCAGGGGAGGGGATCCTCGGAACTTCACTCTACGGTCTCTCCCAACGGATGAAGTTATCACTGTCTCCTCGCTTTAGCTGCAGACTCACAACCACACGACTGGCTACTCCACACGCTACTCGTCGCTGCTTCCACAGTAGACTACAGGACTCGGCACACAGCAGTTCAGCACTTGCCTGAACTACACACAACGCTGACACTGTGCCGTAGCTTCGCCATCCTCTCGAAAACTCATTACTTGTCTTCTATTCCAACTCCACTTCCGGCTCAATTAAACTCACCTTCATCTTCAGACTTCCGGAGGTGGACCGAGAACCTTCTAGACCAATCAAGGCGCATCTCGGTTTCTGAAAATTCTCGGATCTGAAAATTCTCGAAGTCTCCAGCGTTATTTATTTTGAAGCCAAATCCGTTGCCAAGCTCCCAGATCACTGATGTAGCACCTGCTCAGCAGGCAACAGAGTTCATAGCAAAACAGTCTTTTTTTTCATGACATTGTTCGTGCTGGGAAGCAAATTTACAGGTTTGTAACAATACATATACTGAAAAAAAATTATGATTAATTATAGCCTGGATATTTAAAATTACATTATATATATTGCAAAATATAGAATGAAATATAGAAAACATTTTATTAGAAATATGTATTTTATTAAAATTTGGATACAAAAATTGTTAATATTAAATAAAGTAAAAGCATATGGTATTAAAATACTTCAAACACATAAAGCATAAAAATTAGTGCTTAAAAATATCACATGTTTGATGTATTTTGACAAGTATCTGATTTATTTACACATATTGCAAAGATTTATAAACACATAAAATGAAAAAATTACTTGCTACTGCATAGTATGAAATGGGGGGGGGGACACTCATATATATATGAATTAACGGACACAAAAAAGGCAACCCTTATTTAATTAGACAAAATAGCAGACTTCTCAAGTAGCAATTACGTATAATTAGTATTTAACAGGAATATCAACAGTTAGTTGGGTTCCAGAGGACTGAAAGTTATAGAAAACAAAAGTAAAGAAATGAAAGTAAAATTATGGTTCAATACTTGTGAAAACATGATACGATAGAAAGCAATCTTCACATGCTCTGAAAGAAAAATAATCTCCAGAAAATAAAATCTGTGAAATAAATAAAAAAGAAAACATTTATATAACTACAATACTTATTTGGTTATGCATACAAAAGTACTTTAAATAGGTTGAAGTGAAGATTATTGTGCCCTTCCTCCGAGTTTGTAACCAATATGATAATCCAACGGAACGCTTTTCTAGCAATCCTAACGCTGTTTTGTTTACTATTTTTTTACAATGATTGAGTTGCACATGATTATGTTAAATTAAAAATAATAAAGAATATCGATTAAATATTTTAATTTTGTTCATTATTATAAAAGCCTTTTTAGAACTAATAAAAGACTGCAATTGTATTTTTCATTTGAATACGAACAGTTGCAATTTTTAATTATGAATGTGCACTTTAAAATGTCGCCCGAATTATAACTTTACGAAATCGTCCGAATTCTCACTTTAAAAGTCAGCTGCAATGGAATTCTTCGCTGCTCTCGTAATTCTTTTGGTGCTCTAACGGGTGGTTCCCTCGATAATTTGTTATGTCAGCAATTTTTCAAGAATGGATGTCGAGTAAATGGGATAGAAGACAGTATTTCGAACATGCTAAATGGATGAAAAGTGAGTGGAATATATATTTTACAAGTTGGTGAAGTTAGGAAAGGATGCTACTATGACATTTTGTATGCAAAATGGTTTGATTGCTTTTTCCTCCGTTCTTTCTTCTCTTTTGGTTAAGTACTGTTCGTATAAGCCATACAATGTGCTAGCGAATATGCTAAGTTCACGCTCCCTCTGCTAGCGAAGCCGTACGATGTTTTTTAAGTTTAAAAAAAATTCTAATCGGTGTCTTCTACAGATGCCGAAGATGCTGTAACGTTTACTCTGAACCCAATGCACCGGCACAGCCAGTCTGAAAAAAAGAACAATACTCAAATACGAGGATAACATGTCAGAAGATATTTTACATCGAATTCGTGCAAGTTCAAGAGATCTCGATATTGAGGTAAATGAGATGATGCATAATCATGTTTTGCTGTTGGTTCAAGAGACGTGTAATCTCATGTGTGGCAGTTTATTAGTGAAGTTAGTGATCCACAAACTGTACTAGCACGAGATTGTGGAATGAACGACACGTTTAATCAAAAATTGGAACGTGAAAATGAATTAGACCACTCAGTTCAAACGAATATACCCCTGCTGAACCTAGAACAGAATATACATTAACATACATAAGATACATTAATGAAGGCAATCGATGATAGAAGTAGTGGCTGATTTTTCCAGGATGCTGCTAATAGAACAGGAAAGTCATTTTTTATATCATTACTTTTGGCCACTGTTCGTGCGAGATCGGACACTCTTCTGGCATAGCGGCCACAATGTTGGAAGGACGCCGTGCGGCTTATTCAGCATTAAAATTGCCTTTAAACCTACAAAATTCTGAACAAATGACATATAGCATTTTGAAACAGTCCGCAATGGTCAACAATTTTGTAGCATCTAAAATCATTAAATGGGATGAGCACGATGGCGCACAAACGTGCATTGAAGACATTTAACAGTACATCAGCGTAATGACTCAAAATGCTTTGGAGGCTCAGTAATTTTACTGTATGGAGATTTCTGCCAAACACTGTCAGTCATTCCGAGATCGACTGATACCGATGAAATAAACGCTTGCCTCAAATCATCAAATCTGTGGCGCTATGTGAAGAAACTTCAACTGACTACAAACATGAGAATTGCATTGCTGAAAGATCCATTTGCTGAGGATTTCAACAAGCAATTGTTAATATCAGTAATGGCCGTGATCTTGTCGACGAATCGAGAGGATTGATTTGATTTCCACGAAAATTTTTCAATTTTGTTTCATCGAAAGATGAGCTGATCAACAAAGTGTTCCCGAACATTACTAATAACCACAAAATTCACAAATGGTTGAGCGAGCGAGCAATTTTGGCGGCTAAGAACAAAGATGTGGATGACTTAAACATTCACATCTTGTTTAATTTTAAATGCTTCAAATATTATGAAAATAAACAGAATAGTTTAAAATAATCCGCCGAGAACATGCTAAACCTAACCTCATAAATGTGAGGAAAAAACAAATTGACTTAGTAACTTATTTGGAAGCGGGGTAATGAAGATTTTAGTCGAGAAAGTTAGTTTTTAATTAATTATTTAAAAAATTAATATTTGTAAAAAAAGTGTATTAACATCAAATGTCATACACTAAAAGTTTTAAAAATTTACTTGAACCTGATTGGATGAATAAAAAGTATTTTATTAACGATTGAAAATTTGAAAAATGTTTATATATATATATATATATATATATATATATATATATATATATATATATATATATATATATATTCGCTTAACAAGTGTTACGAGTAAGATTCGCGTAAGAATTATACTCATTAAACGAGGTTTCACTGCATGCACTAAACTACTAATTGAGCGGATGAATTTATGCATTATTCAAATTAAAATGTAAGGTAACTTTACAATGACATCTGAACTGCGAATTATTTTTAGCATATTTTTATAAACACTATTAATACTGGATATAAGAAAAAATTAATTATAATATTTTCTAATATTAATGCAGCTGTTTTTAATTAGTATATGTGTCTTCAAAATTCTCTATTACGTTTCATAAAGAAAACTTACAATTAATGCAGCTGAGTTCTTAAGAATTTTAAGCATTATAAATCAATAGTTAAAATTATAATTTAAAACAGTTATAAAACAATAAAAAGATTTTTATATTATTTCAACTCGGATGTATTTAATAGACACGCATACATTGAAAAAAGTTATTAAATTAAAAAAAAAGAACTAAGGTAAATTTCTAGCAAGGTAAAAGTGGATTTAAATGTGAACTGAATCGACTAGTTATTAAAAGAAGGATCTCGTAATGTGCAATGCCGGAGACCGAAAAATATGTAAATGGAAAAGTTTTTTTCATGACCTAATCACGCTTTTGCTGACATCTTTTTTTTTTATTTGAGGAATATCTTGTAAGCAATAATTAATTTCGAAATTAACCTAAGTTTAACATCCATAATTCTGCATCTGAACGATTATTTATTTATTTTCTTTATTGAAAACAATGGCTCTCGTCAATAAGTATTTGCAAACATAGGAATGATTTTGTGGGCTATGAAGTATTCTTTTGTTTCAAGTCAGAGTGGTCTTTTATTATTGTTAACGAAAGTCGCGCAGCTGATCATATCCTATTAATTTTACATAATTGATAAAAAGTAAAATTAATCAATAAATTCTATCGTATAATTCCATAAAAAGAAATAAGTAATTTGATTTTGAATTCCATACTTCTATATCAAAAAACCTATATTTCATGCTCTTAAAAATATTTACATGCTATATATCTAGACTCTCTTGCACACACTCTAATAAAGAAATTAGAAATAATAAATAAATAAAACTAGAACTAACTAATAAAGAAGTTATACACTCTAATAAAGAAGTTTCATTCATACTGAATCCAGCGTTCCAGGCATGCAGTTAATAGCAACCGTACATTGCATTTGCATTTTTGATGTATTTTTCCCAAACGATTGAAACAAAAATTTGATACAAAATACACTTGTAGTCATAAAATCAGATACCAAATTAGATATATTTAAATCATTGCGTTTTTGAGTTATAGTGTTCACAGATTTCTGAAAGTACAAATTAGCAGACAGTTCTATCAGATCCTTGTTGAATTTGGCTCAAAATTTGATAAGTGTATACATTAAAGAAGTTAAATTTGTGTACAGGATTTAATCCATCCAACTCTCTTCATTTTATAGTTGTGTTGAATTATATTCGAGCAGCCGTACAGACAGATTTCCTCTGAATGCATTTTACTCAAAATTTAATAGAAATATACATATTTAGTGAAACATGTAACAATTTTCATCCGTCTAGCTCAAAGCGTTTTTTAGATATCTTTGTCAAACAGAAGACATAATGTCAAAAATGTGTTTTTCGAAATTAGAGAGGTCTAAAACGCATAGATTCGTCAAAATCTCGATTTCGAATTTTTTGTCGACTACAATACTTTTTTTAATACTTAAATAAAGAAAGAAAATAAAAAGTCGTGTTACCAAAACTATTCACATAAATTTTCTTTTAAATATACTCACTCACTTTTAATAAATTTTATATGACTGTAAAAAAAGTGTATATTTGGAGGACGTTTTTAAATTTACTCATTTTCCTACACAAAATATTAAGAAACAATATATAAAAATGTGATCACAAAATAAGTATAAAGATTTTTAATTACCTGTTCGATCACACGCTTCCCTCCTCATTTCTTTTGCTCATTCCTTGATATGCAGAACAAAGCGGCATGGAGATGTTACCAAGAAAAATGCTTGATAAATCTAAAGTCATTTTTCTAAGATCATCACCAAGCATATTATTCTAAAAGTTCAGTATTCTAGATGATTGTTCAGTAGCTCCAAGATAAGAAAAAGCTTGATGTAAACAAATTTGATGGATTATGAAGCAAATACACCATCCCTCATGGTTCATCTGCAAACAGTGTAGATTTTCAGATTTAGAAGAATAACACAATAGTATATATTTATACACAAAATTTATGTTTTTCAGAAAACGTTGAGTGTTTTATAACAAGTTATAACAAACTTAAAAAACTTTCAAGTATTCGGAAGGTCAATCAATAGCAGAAAGCCTTTTAGGTCTAGGAATATCATCTTCACAAGTCATTTGACGTCGAATATTACTGGCATAGAGGAAGTAACTGAAGCCCACATGAGTTCTTAGTCATTTTCATCTTCAGTAGTTTAGGAAGTGAAAATCGAACTCCATGACATCACTTTATATTTCCCTTTAACAAGTAAATTCACTAATGCTTTGTCATCATGCTGTCTCTTCAAGGATCTATGCACTCTGGCTACTATGTCATTATGGACAACTCCGAATTGTACGATCTATTGTAAAAAATCACTTCACATTTTCCTGTTTAATGTTTGATTGAGGGGTTATTATATTCTTTTGACAGTTTCATCAGAACTTTTGAATGAATAAGAACCGTAGAAGTCATATAGCATAGCAAAATGCAATTCCTCCTATCATACATGTTTTTTGAAAATAAGAAATCTGAAAGTCACTTGCATTGCTACCGATGGATCCATGTGCTATTGACTGGATCTTTTCTATCTTAATAATTTTTTCTTAGGTAATCTCCATGAATTGATAAACGACATTGCAGTGCCGAAGATAGGACCACGTATATATTTTTGTAGCTGCATACAAGTTGAGAATCATTTAGGATGTTTACAATTCCGTCAGTTGATAAAATAAAACTTCTGAACACCATCTCTCACCTCTACGTTTTCCATAATTGTTTATATTGTTCGCTCACATGAACTTAAATTTTATGCTTGGTGGTGTTCTGCTTAACTTTTCTTCGTGATGATATCTCAGGTTTGCCACATATACATTACTACATCTCATGCTTGAATATTGTTCCTCCTTTAGAAGTTTATAAATGCCAAATAAAAACACCTTGCACGTTATTTTTTCATGATACTGACAAAAATAATAAAATATCTATGAGTGGAACTACTCAATAAGTACTTTTATATATTTAACTTTTTCCATACGTATATTTACATCCTTCTAATGATTGTTCAACAGAAAATTTCTAAATCGTTAGAAGTAAACATAAATTTGGATTAGAAAAATACTCTAAGGAAATATATTTAATATTGTTTTAAAATACTATGACATAATAACAAGTTAAATAAAAAAAAGTCTCTCCAGAGACTAAAACTGATAGTTTCCACCAGGACGGTTCTGGAAAAAAAAAATATTCAGCATCATCTGATTGGATTATTAGATCAGGAGAAAATTATATGACAATGGAATGGAAATAGAATGAATTTTTAGCTTCACTAGTATGAAGCTTAATGAATTGTAAAAATCCGAACCTTATACGCCATAACGAAATTGATTATCCACATGATTATAATTTAATATTTAAAGAATTATCGAAGAAATGCAACATAAAATATACAATTCTTATTTGTTACACTCAAAAGTGCAGAAATACAGTTCATGCAATTAATTCCAACTTCTAGTATACGTGAACAAATACTCTTTTCTGCCCATTCTCCGAAAATGAAAATTCCAGACGACCATTAAAAATCAGTTTTTTAGCCATGGGAAAAGTTAAGACTGATGAAACCTTTTTCAAGTGTATAAACGCTAACACAAGTAAGAGCCATTTTAATCTTCGACCGTGTTATTTTTTCAGGCCAATATGATTAGAGTTAGCATAGTTATACAATAACATTTTAATTCTCAATAAAACATGAAAAACCCTTTTCTTCACCTAATATTATTAAGAGTATTTTATTCAAATTATTAATTTCTGTATAACTGTGTAGCAGATAAAGGATTTATTTCAGATTTCAAAATGAAAGTTGAAATGTATTTCGACTTTATTTTAGAATGAATTCTGGTCTGATTCAATGTATAATCATATTATTGCTTTTAATCTCCATTAACTTAATTATAGAATTTATTTAAATGTGTGAATCACTTTTAATAGGATGAAATATCTCAATTCAAACTTGAAATCTTTACTAGCATTTTGATGTGGAGAATACTCCAATAAAATATTTTACTTTATTTATAAATCAAAAGTGTGATTATATATATCTCCATAGTAAATAAGAGATTTCAAATCTAAAATACCCTCAGATAAAGAGTGAAGAAAACTTTCATGGTGGAATTGGTGTGAAAGAAATCATGCACTAAAATTAAAATTACAAGCCTGTAATTACGAGAAGTTTTTCCGGGTCTTAACTAAATTTTTTAATAAGGCTGTTATCTGGCAAATATGAAAAGTTTTTTTACTATATATATATATATATATATATATA
>JAOUZG010008502.1:80151-109017 GCA_026289955.1 Argiope argentata | reverse complement strand
TATATATATATATACCTTTTTAAAACTTTATAATTATTATTTTAAAATAAATATGCTTTCGTACTTTCAAGCCTGCAATAATCTAATAAAAATTTTGATTGCATCCATTCATTCTTAAATCACCCTTTTAAAGACATATAAGAATAGTGCTTGACTATATACATACATACACGCATGCCTGCATCCTTCATGCATGCGCACACACATATATATATGATTAATTTTTAGAATCAGCATGAAAGAAGGCTAATGAAACTATAGTCTAAGAAGATCAATCAGAAAAGGCAGTACATGTCACCTCATATCCAAATGGCAAACTTTTTTTTAATGTCTCTTAGCATTACTCTCTCTTTACAACACTTTTCCAGCAATCAATGGTAGGTTTGTTCTTTTAACAGTGAAATTATCCAATATTTTGTTCTTAAAATAAGGAGGGTGTTGCTGTGTTAATTATTTATTTAGCATACTGCATTTAAGTACATATTTCATTTTCAGTTTAATTGCAAATCAAGTTCCTCTTTTCAGTTTCAAATAATGAAATATTGTTTTAAACATAGAAGCTTGAAAAATACTGTTTTAAGCAGAAATGTGACAATATTTAAATTTGTATATATAAAGAAAATTGTGCAAATAAATAAAAATGGATCGACTAGAACAGTTATTCTTTCTTAGTGTTATATTGAAATACATGTAATATTTCAATATTTTAAAAATATTTGAATGCTTAAATTAATTATTAATATTATAATATTATATAATTTAATTACAATGTTTTTGTTAAATTTTCCCAAATTTGACTTAAATTACAACAAATATCACATGCCAATCAAAATTTCAAAATATCTATATATTTTCTTTTTCAAAGAATACAGTTTAAAGTTAATGTGGTAAGCTCATTATATATTTTACATTTATATTACACAAAGTAATTGGAAACTTTGTATCCTATTAGAAATAATTTCCATGGTATAATTAATGATTTCACATGCAAATTTTACACCAAATATTGTTTTAAATCCAGAGTTCATAATATTTTATGTTCTTATGGTTATCGAATGAAAAGAACTAAAAATTTTGTCAGTTCAAGTTTCGAGAAGTATGCAGTTCTGTGAACAGAATTGAGAATATAAAAGCTAGTGAATAGACATAAATTTATGGGAAAGTAAATCTGGAAAAAAAAGAGCAACTTATCTAGTAAAGAAATGCTTTGTTGATGATAATAATTCTAAAAAGTTTTATAAACTATATTTTCTTCAAAACATAAAATATATATTAATTCTCCATATCAAAATTAATAAAATTTTCAACAGTTGTATTGGAAAAAAATAATAATGTTTAAATATGCACTGAAATAATATTTGCATTTATCAGTCATTGCAAGTTGGCATAACTGAAAACTTAAAGAAGGTGGAACAGAAGATATGTTACATATTATACAAAGGGAATAAAATTTTTCATTTATTTCTTTTGAACAACAACAAAAAAATCTAAAATGAAATAAATGAAGCTTTTTAGTTGCCATGATTTCAGTAGAAATAATAAACATTGGTTAATGAAATTCCATTTCATCAATAATGTTAGGATAAATTATTTAAAACTGGAAAAATATAAATAACACAGCTGTATTATCTTTCACTTTCCATATTCTGCATTTCCTGTTTTATTCAAATTCTTACTTAATTTAACTCAATTTAGAGATATTTTAAATTATTTCAGATTCCTACTAAGAATTCATGTTGTACCTTCCAAGCTAATATTATATATATTCTACTGTGCATAATTTTATACTTAATAAAAGAGAAAAAATAATTTCAAAAGCAGCAATATATAGAAATTTTTAGAACCTGGAGGGAAAAAAAACCCCTAAATCACATGTTAATTAAAACAATGACTAGCAATGAGAGAGATAAAATGCTAAAATTTACTTTTTAAAGGATACAATCAACTGCTTGCCCCCCTTCCTTTCCTTAAGCACCAAAGGCTGAATTTCAAATGCATCATCTTAGCAGAAATAAAAAAAGACAAATAATAATAATAATAATAATAATGAGCTATATTCTATTGAATAAATGTTTACAGAATACACAAATATAGGTATAATAATTTGATTCGATGAAAAAATTTGAGTTTTAAAATACTGAAATCCACAGATATGTTGATTTTAAAAGTCTACAATCAACTGAATGAATTATGAAGTCTAATGAAGTTGGTAAATGATAGTAGCTTGTAGTAAGGCAAATAATAAAGATGTTCCATTTAAACCTTTTGCTTACAGAAAAACATATTAAAAATTGAAGACGTGTTCATTGCATATGAATTTCTCAAGATATTTAACAGTGTACCAATAAAGTGAATTTCTCATTATAAGTATATTAAGTTATTTTATAATTACATTTTAAAATTCATAATATTTTAACAAAAACATTTCAAAAATCAAATGCAACATTTTAGAAAAAATGGAGTCAGATTTCAAGTTTTTATTTTTTCATAATAATTTATGAACCTTAGAAAAACAATATGAAGCACAAAATAAATTCCTTCCTTATTATTATTATTTCAAATTTGTTGTTTATCTTACTGTCCTTTGTAAGATGCTTTAAATCTCTTCATGTTAATATGAGTACTTTAATTTTATTTCCAAACAAGAGCAGCAACAGCATTGGTTTTATATAAATTTTAATTCTTAAATTTTTTTAATGTTACCATAAAATAAATTTGCAGATTAATGACATCTGTATGTGAAAAATTCATACATTATTACAGTGTTTTATTAAAAAATATTACCCTGATGTTATAAATTATATAAAAGTACAAAATGTTATAAATATTTTAATAACAAAAATGAAAGAAAGAAATGAAGGACATTGCAGAAATAATGAAATAAGATTTGGTGGCAGTGTTGATAGATCCCAACCTTGTATGTATTTATATTGCAGTTAGTATGTATAACAGTTTGCAATCGATATAACATCAAAAAGGCAAGGGCAAGAAGCTTTTCTAACTGTTCTGAGTATCAAAGAGGATAATTGATTCTTGTAATTGCATAGTAAATAATTTCTTCAGAACTTTCAGGAATATTCCATGTAACGTTTTTTTAATATGGATTCTTTGCTCTATAAATAAAAGCTTCATTACAAATAAAGCATGTAAGTATGTTCCTAGTTTTGTTATTTTGGCAACATTCATATAAAATATCTTTTAATATATTCAAATTGGTTGAATAAATGAGTCAAGATAAAAAATACTGGATCAGAAGTTGTTTTGAAACCAATTTAACATTTTAAAAAACATGAAAACTTAAGTAGTTCACAAAGTTTATAATCTGCACAAATTTTATATAATATAAATAGCAACAAAATATTAATAAAAGTGAATGATTAAAATATTGCAGGAGTAATTGATTTGCACAATTTGAGTGCACCTTTTAAACTCAAATTGATGCAACAAAGAAGTGGTAATTGAATACGAAGAGTTGATACATTCATCATTGGTGCAGAATAACTTCTTTTTCTTAAAGACAGTGCGATTTAGTATAATAATTAATCTATACCATATTGTAGCTACTATATAATACTTACCATGTGGAAAAATTAATTATTTAACTAGCTAATCATGTCTAATCAAAAACATGTTTTGTTGGTATGAAGCAAAACTGTTTAAGTATGGGAAAATATTCATAGACAAAGATAACAGTACTAGTAAATTATAGAGTTAAGTTACAATTGTTGACTTGTGGGATAATAAATGCATCAAAATGTAAGTGTTAGACTTAAATATGGACTTCAATTTTATTGAAAAAGTAATATAAACTTCAGGAATTAAAAATTTTGACATCTCAGTAGTACTGCAGTTTCAAGCAAAATAAAAAAATTTCATGATTCCAATATAATGCCTATAATGTTAAAATTTCTTTAAAAAACATTCTAGTAAAGTGGGGCATTGCAAAATTCTCTTGATTAATGTTGCATGCAACAATATGAAGAGGTTATACCGAAGTATTGTTACAACTTCATAGAAATATCAAAATGGTTTTATTTGAAAAATTCTTGCAAACCCTTCAAACTATCTGTTATTTGATAATCTTTGAAATTCAACAAGAATTAATAAAAACATTAATGTCAGATTTAAACCTTTTTAATACCCCCATTGTAATAAGCCTATAACACATGAAATGTACTGTATTCAATATAAGACAAAAAAAAAATTCCAAATGTCCAAGTTAATAAATTTCCATTTTAATATCAGTGAAAACTTGACAAACAGAAGCATGAAACTTCATGTGTGGATATATGAATGAAAGAAAGTTACTTTGATAATTCACATTTTTACAGTATAGAGAGGGCTATATAAAATATTTTTTTTATTCTATTAATTCCCACTTAATTAAAACAATTTTCAAATAATTATCTATCTTATTTAATAAAATTTTGAAACTGGAAGTATAAGTCTATGTGAAATGTTTAAGAAAATAAACACTAGTTCCACTTTTTAGGGGGGGGAAACCCTGTGTAATCTCTTATCCATGAATACTTAGTATACCAGCTTTATTTAGAGTGATTAACAGACAAAAATATCTGAAATTATAATTACGACAATCTTCACAAATTGTAACAAGTATATGTTATTTATATGTAAGTATATCAAGTATATTTATAAGTAACAAGTTATTATATATACAAGGAATATCCAGAAACTAAGTTATGTTTTCAATTTTTGCACAGAAAATGCCGAGTCTATGATTTCCCACATGCACATCTACTTTGCTAATTCGCTCACAAATTTTTATATTATATATATATATATATACATGATTAGAAAAATCTCCAAATTTTCTGCAAGCAGACAGTTTTGTTAAGCAGTAATTAAAATGTATATAAACATGTTTAATAGAAAACTTTTATACAGAAATGCCGATAAAACCCGCAATTTTTAAAATAGTAGTAGATTTTCTAATTTTTTCTGCTAATGGTAAACTTGCAAAAGAGCAGTGAAAACTAATCAACACTTTTTTTTTTTCAATTTATATATATATAATAAGAAACTGGCTTTCACCAACTTAAAAACATAAATGGTTAATTCTTCATAAAATCAGGAAATAATTCAAAAAGTTTTATTTCAATTTTACCCTTGGATTAGTACTCTAAAATATTGATTTATTGTAAAGGCATTTCATTAATTGAAGTGCAACATAAATGCTTTTGTATGAATGATTAACTTTCTGAGTGTGGAAGAATACTTACCTTTAAGGAAAGTGAAGCACAATAGCACTTCGCTGCACTCAAATGGTTAAGTTACAGCTTTTAAAATATCAGATTCTCTTGTTTCACATATAAATGTTTTAAATTTATTATGTTTCAGTTTGCTAAGGCAATATATACTACACAAGTCTCTTCATCTAAACTATATCAAGGATTATGGTTTATATTATATATATAAAACTTTAATAAAATGTGGTTTAAATTCCAGTTCTTAATCTTCTAATCAAATTCCACTAAATAAAAGATATTTTCATATTAAAATAAAACAATATGACCATAATTTTCAAAATATGCTTGTTTGTACAGATTCAAAGAAAAAAATCTCTTTTTTTATTTTTAATTACCTAAATAAATGTGATTTTTGAAGAACAGGAAATTGAAATATTTTTTAATTAAAAACATTTTTATGTCTATAATACATGATGAATAGAAACTAATTTTTTTTCCTCATGTACAGAAATGTAAAGTTGACAATTCACACACAAAAAGATTATCTTATTTGTAAAATTTAGGTCTCCTGATATCTATATTATAACCTTTTTCTCACCAAATGCACATCTTTTTAAACCTTCACTTCATCCTTAATTAAAAAAAAAATTTAAAGTCTCAAGTGAAGTAGATTTTTTTTGTTGTTGTTCAAAAGAAATAAATGAACTATTTTATTCCCTTTATATAATATGTAACATATCTTCTGTTCCACCTTCTTTAAGTTTTCAGTTATGTCAACTTGCAATGACTGATAACTGCAAATATTGTTTCAGTGCATAATTAAACTCTATTGTTTTTTTCAGTACAACTGTTGAAAATTTTATTAATTTTGATATGGAGAATTAATATATATTCTATGTTTTGAAGAAAATATAGTTTATAAAACTGTTTAGAATTATTATCATCAATAAAGACTTTCTTTATTGGATAAGTTGATCTATTTTCTCCAGATTAAATGACAAATAATTACACTTAGGTAAAAGTAATGCCAAATTATTACCCACTACCTTTCAAACAAATGCCAGAAAATCTACTCTTTTTTTCTTGGGCATGTAATTGTTAAAACATTTCCAGTACACCCAACAAATGTTATTTTGCTGTATTTAAATATAATAATACCAGAAAATAAGTCAACAGCAATAAATTTATAGAAGGCCTCATGTGAAAGCGTGGAATACCTTCAAATCATTAGTTCTTAGTTCAACCCTTGTCTCAGCATAGTTGTTAGAAAGATGAAAAAACAAGTAGTGATTATCAGAGGTAAATCTATAAGGATAACTATATAAAAACACATATTTCTGTCTGAAGAATCAGATTCACCATATTTTGGTCACATAACTTAAGAAAGGAGTGGCAGAAAATATAATACCATCACTATTATAAAAGAAAGCACATTGATGAGAAAATTATTAAAGCTTTTGGTTGTGATGGTACTACAACAAATACTGGAACCTGTAATGAAAAAATTTAATTGTTTAAAAATGCTTGAACCATTAACAGTCATGAATCGCCTCTTACATAATAACAGTGCTTCATTAACTATATCATGCACAAAATTCTAGCATTTAAGGTTAAAATTCCCAATACAAGCCATGTTCAGTTTCCTTCCTTAAAATAAACTGCTTCAAAAAACAGTAAGGACTGTCTTCCATGATCAAATATTTATACTTCTTTTAATGGTTCAATAGGAATAGGTTTAAGAAAATCACCAAAATTTGATAGTTACGAAGAATAATGAAATAAATACCTTCTACTAGATGATTTCAGTTGAGTTGAGTAAAGATCAGAAAGTACGCATCAGGTTTTACTAGTAGGTAAATGGTCCCAAAAGGTTGGAAAGCAGAAAACCTGGAAACATCTCCCATGTAAGGTGACCGGCAATGACAAAGCGAACTTTATGTTTATATACTTCATCCAACTCCATAGTTAAATATCTAGAAGTTTTTTTTAATGAAATTTCAAGCTCTCTAGTTATTTACGATTAAAGGTAATCCAAGAATAATTTTTATACATTAGAAAACTTTTTTCTCAATATAAAATACTTCAAGTACTTAGAAAATTAACTTAAGGTCATTACTCAGTTGTTTTTACAGATAAACTCTTTTATGACTCATAAAGAACATTTCTCTTATATGCATGTTGCTTGACTCACAAAAAAAATTATTAGATACCTAGTAAGCAAAAAGATGCAAAGTATTCTATGAACATATTTAAGAAATCAAAGGGTCTTCTAACCATCAAATACATTTTGAGCTATAGGACTATTTAAAATATTACTAAAGTGTATTCTGCAAAAATAACAGAACCATTCTTAAAACTAAGGTAAACAAGAACTAGAACTGATTACTGAAACAGAAACTCGCAATTTAAAGGATGCTATTCCTTTGCAGACACAAGCAATAGAAAGAAATGGAAAATAGAATATAAAAGATTTTAAGTGTGTATAGGATTTCAAACATGATGGATTCATTAGATCAAGATTCTTGGAGAAAAGGCGGAGGGAGAGAGAAAGAGAGAGAGGGGAAAAAAAACCCTTCCAAAGTTTAAAACAAAATATATCACAGGAAGACTTTATTTTATATGGATAAAATATATAATATTTTTAAAAAATTCTATTATATTTATAATCTTTTTTTAAAGTTTTGTTTCTTATTCCCAAAACAGACTTATTTCATAAAATAAATAAAAGATGAATTTAATAAATGCACTTTGATTTTGAAATAGTTTATTTATATAATTACAAGAAATTCATTGGTCAAATGGTGGACTATAAATAAATGAAACCATCAATGATGAAATCTTTATGTTGAAAAAATTGATGATTTCACTGTCAATATGGGCAATCTTAAGATTACACGATGAGGTTTTTTTCTGTTAAATGGCCTAATAATTGTGCATTTTTGTATTAAAAAAAATAATAATATTGTTTTTCTTCTATTTAAAAAAAAATTAAAAATGCAAGCCCTCAAAAAAAATTCTTGTGCCAAATGGTTAATTATAAGTCTAAATAAAATGTATTATTTAAATCTTTTTTTCGGGCCAAATTTATTTGTATCATGAATATTACAAATATTTTGACAACTACTTTTATTTGTTGCAGTCATAAGACAAATCAGTTGCATAGTCCAGTTATTACAGCATTACTGAATTATTGTAAAATATATTTAATTACAAAATTTCAATCATGCAGATAAATACCAAAATATCTCAGAAATTGAAATATCGTATGAAATTCTGTAATTACCCAATTGTTTTCCTAAATACTGAAGAAACAAAATAATAACTCGGTGTTACTTATCGCAATTAATATTTTAAAAGTACATTTAAGAGTATTGAAATACATTGGAAATGCGCAGAAAGATTTTTTTTTCTTTCAAGATTTAAATCCCTTGTATGTAATTTCGAAAAATAATTTCACATTACTCAAGGGATTAAAAATTTTAAGAAACAAATCACAATAAAATATATATATATTAGACGAACATTTGCAATTCATAAAAATTAAGTTCTTATCATATTAAGCATACAATAATTTATTTTTCATGTAAATTTTATGTAGTGTTACATGAAATAATCAAAAATCCTCAAAAACACAATTTATTTTATTTCGATCGATTGTAAGAAACATGCTCTTCAAAATCGGAAGACTGCGATAAGCAACAGCTGTCACTCACAACATGACATCCCCTAATCAGCCTATCCCCGCTGTGCGGTAATAACAGCAAAAGGGGAGAGGGGAAAAAGGAGGAAATTAAGGGGCTTTATTTAATTTCTCCCGAACTAATTGATATTTCGAAAAATCCTTTCTTAGTGGATACTTTCGTAATCATGCGGACATGCCTGCCAAATTTCAAGGCTGAGGCTTCAGCGGTTATTGGCTGAGTGTTGATATATATATATGTATATATATTATATCTCAGGACATTGATTTTTATATATTTTAATTTCAAATCATGAATTTCCAGAATTTTTTTATTGTGATTTTTTCTAATACATTATGTATCAACTATAAATAAATAAATTTGAAGTACCATTTGAATATTCTAAGAATATGTTATTATATATTGATTATAACATTCTAATGTTATGCAATGCTATGATTATATGCAACTGAAAGAATGTCTAGAATTAAAATTTCACACTAAAAGCATTCAAATTAGTTTAGTATGACTTGAGTAATTTGATCGGGCTCTTCTTTTATTTCTGCTATATTAAAATCTATACTACTACTATAAATGTGAATGTTTGGGTGAATGGATGATGTTAGTCAATCTCGCCAGAACAGCAGGCCGAAATTGAATGAAATTTAGCACAGAGATAGATTATAGTCTAGTAAAGAACATAGATTAGTATTTATTTGTTAATTTTTTATTAATTAAAAACTAACTTTCCCGCCAAAAATCTTCACCAAATGAGAAAGACTGATTTTTTTTTCGCACTCGAATGAGGCTAGGCTTAATATATTTTCGGCCAATTATTTCAAAACGATTCTGCTTATTTTCTTAGTCTTAGACGCATTTGAAACCAAAATTATTGTTAATTAATCGATCTTTCGGATTCATTATGAAGTACTTTTGAATTAAAATAGAACATACTAAAGGAAATTAAAAATTTCTATTCTGTATTGCGTTATCCCGAATCATGTAGAAAATTCACTCATTGCGTTTTCTCAATTGGCGCTGAAATTTATGCATGCGCATTGCTGCTTCGTTTTATTTCTGGTAATTATTTATTCTAATAAAAGGATTATTTTAATAAAAATAATTATTTATTCTAATAGAAGGATTATTTTAATCAAAATTATTTATTCTCATAAAAGAGCAATTATTTTACTCTCTTTAAAATCGTCTGCATACGAATTCCATCAGAAAAAAAAAAAAACTGAAAATATCTGCCCGAGCTTTTTGAATTGTTTGTCTTCATTTCACCGTTTTTCCTTTTAACATTATCTTGCCACTCTAATGGAATTCTTTGTGATTTATTGTTATTTTCATGGATTTCCCGACAGAAAGAAGTTTTCATTATTGAGAAGTTCAGCTGTTTGTTTAATAGAAATTCTTAAATCGTTTCCTGCTCATAAGAAAAATTAGCTGAACCGAATAAGTGTATTTATTCTTTCCATTTTCTTCTTAAGAAAAGGATCAGTCCACAGTAGTGAAGCTTTTAAGAACAGATGTATTCAGTAACCCCTCCCTTATGCTGTTTTGTGTTAGTATAATTCGATCTTCCCAGTTCGTTTCTCTTGATTTTTTTTTCCTGCTGTACGTATTCCTTTTGTCTATTTTCATTATTTTCGATTAAATTTTTAAAAAAATCCATTCCATATTACTGCATTTATTGATTTTTTTTTCTATATTTCTTTTAATTTGTTGCAACGTTCAGCGAAGCCTTATGATTGGAAAAGCTATTGCTGTCGTTCGCGCCACATCAGGCCATTCCGCTAAAATTTGGTTACAAACTATTTTTTTGGCGAAAATGACTGTATATCAAAGCTGTTCCGTTGTGTGTTTTTGTAATTAAATTGTATTTGTGTTAGCTATATATTTTTCATATATTATTATAATGGTAAATTTCCGTTAGCAAATGATGTAGAATTCAGCCCAATTTTCTCAAATTTCTTTGGCGATTGTTCGTTTGCGCCCGGCAAACGGAAAAGTACCCTTATAAAGTACATAGCTTTTAAGTAGTTTCCCCTCCCCATGCTAATAAGGTTAGGCATAACATGTTTTCGACGATTCTGTTTATTTTCTCAAAGTTTAATAAATTAAAATAAAAAATTATTAATTAATAGATCTTTCAATTCCTTCGGAAGTATTTTTGAATAAAAATAAAAGATTAATTGGAATTAAAAATTTCTAACATGCACTGTGTTAACCCAACTGGTATTTAAAATTCATGCCTTTCCGTTGCTCTAATTGCAGTTGAAAATTTACGCATGCATACGGTTTGATAACATTTTACATTGTGATTAGATTTTGAGTTCTCACATAAACACATTAAAATTTGCACGCGTACGAAGTCCCGGGTAAAAGCTAGTGTTTCATATAAATAAATACAAAAGAGATTTTCCTACATGGTTAATTTTAACCAAAAGGTCAATAGATTTGGAATATTCCCAGACAAAAAATTAGAAATCATAATAATAAAAATAAATAAAAAATCCAATCATCACGTATTGCCACAATACTACCAACCTCTTTATAATTTTTTCTTAACTACTTATACACACTTTCACAACAAATTATAAAGATTGCACATTTTATAATTTTACATGAAAACCATTGTTTGAATTTTTTAATTCATGATTTTAAATATTTAAATGTAACTTTAAAAGCAGCTTCTTTGCCGGTGTTTCTTATTACAACTTTGCTTGATCATTATTGATTATTTAAAATCCCTGTCACAAATGATGCAAGTTATTTGTTCTTTTTCATTTCAAATAGAACAAGTTATAATATTTAGCAAAATTAAAAGGACTCTGATAACAGAGCATCTTAAAGAAAACAGACCCATTAACACTTTTAAAATATAGACAGCATTAAAAAGTTAACCTTGAATAGCAAGACTAGAGGCAAACTGAAATCTTTTACACATTGGAGATTTTGACAAAGAAGTAGTAAAGTGTCGTCTCCTATCAAACGATTAGAGTATAATATTAAAATCTTCTCTTGAATGCCCATTCTATTTTTGTTTCCCCTTATTATAATCAAAACTATCTAACCAACAATTGATGACTGATTATGATAGGAAAATTAATTTACTGACTTCAGTGATTGTAGATATATATGAAATGATATTTTAAAGTCTTATTTTAACTTAGTTAATTTCCTAAATGTTAGCTCAATCCAGCACATATTAACTTCATTCTAAAATATTCTTTAATTTCATGATTCCATTCCATTTTTTCTATTTAATTAAGCAATGGAAAGCTCTATAAAAGTGCTTCTGTCAATAGTTCCCCCTGCTCTGAGTGAAAGAATAAAAAAATTGCTGACTGAAACAAATTCGTCTAAGAGATTCCTACCATTGCCTTGTCCATGGTTGACATGTGTAGGAAATCCCTATCAAAATCTCATAGTATATAATCATAGGGGGGGAATTTCATTAGCCTTTTTTTTTTTCCTTCGTTCTTATGTTGTTTCTGTGTCATTTGCGCTCAATCCCATTAGAACTAACTCATTAGAGGGTGTCATTTGCGCTCAAGCCTTAAAAAGGGTACCACATTATAACTTTTATCTTTGCATGTAAAATTTGGCGATTTTACAATGTGCGCCATGTGGTAATCAATCATCGTCACAGTGAGAATGACACTCCATATCTCTGATAACGTTAAAAGGCTGCCGTGGGAAAAATGCTAATGACCGTTACCGCGTTTCAAACGATTGATAAAAGTAGTAAGTAGAGTGGGCGAAATTTGCTTTAAAAATTGACTATAAAGGAACATGTTCATAATTTTCCTGCACTGAAGACATTTATAAAAATTATAATTTTGATGCACGTAATACAAATTTAATCTAAGTGAACAATATTTTTTTAGTTTTAGGAGGATTTTATCTTTTTATGTCTTAAAGTTTAATTTTATTTAACAAAATGAAAAAAACAAACAAACAGAAAAAGTGTTTTTTATTCAAATTTAAATGGATATCAATAATGTTTAGTTCTTTCAATATGTATGTATGCTTTTATGTATATATATTCTACAAACGGATACTTGAAATGAGCTAATGTACTTTTGTACGTTAAAGTTGTTCAAATAAGTTATATTTCTTTGCAAAATAATAAGCGCTTCGGCTATAATAAATTATAAGAATCATATTTAAAATTTAAAAAAAAAAAAAAAAAACAGCTGCTGGTTAATTCTCAAGGGGAGAAAAGCCTATTTTCAAATCGAAAGTGTTCATAATTACTGAAATTCCTTCAAATCTGAAATACATTACTTCATTTCCTAGCTCATGTACTGTCAGATTTAATTATACATAATCTAATGTACCACAAACGATATCTAAATGCAGCATCTACACGTACTACATTAAAGCGCTTGATTCTCACATACAGCATCATGTGCTAAAGTTCTATTCGCAGGTAATAAAGTAGTAAATTTCTGTTTAATTTTCTTAAAAGCGGTAGCAGCAAGGATTTAATACCAATTTTAAATCTATCCTAGATCTAAGCATGAAAGAAAGCTAGAAATTAAATAGGTTTCTTTATAATTTATTCCTTCCTTTTTTATCCTTTTTTCATCTCTGAATTTCTTGCCAAAAGTATAGATTCATGTAAATTTAACCTTTATTGTAACCGAAAGTGAAATTACAATAGCAAATGTTTGAATATTAAGGCGTAAGATAAGACTAATTTCATAGCTATGACAGAAAGGTTTCTGAAGTTACTTTTTTTTTCTAAAAAGCATAACATCGTTGCACTTAGGAATAAATTTTCTTTTTTAAATCCTGCTTCCAGACATACTTCCAATTACAAAATTTCATTAAAAAAAGGTAGGCAACTGAGAAAAAATTTATATTATATATATATATATATATATATATATATATATAATGAAAAAACACATTTAAATGATTTACTGAAAATAAATAGCAGAGTCGTGGCTGAAATCATGGAGAATACAGGTTAATTTTTAGTTCTTTTTATTCCATCACGGGAGCAGGCATTATTTACAAGCGAAGGCGACGTGCACAGCACAAAACGACACAACGGAATTCACTAAAGCTAAGTGTACAAAAGAGGGCGGGAAATCATTATCCCTGGTCTTAAATACCAAGACTTATATCTAAACTAAGAAATGAATTAACTTTATCAATGGATATTTGATAAATCTTTGCTGATTAATTCAAAAAGTCAGTCCTTATACCACATGAACCCTATCACATATGCCCAAGTGTTATTAATAAGTGTTATAATGCAATTCTGAATAGGTGTCGAAGGAGTTAATTTGGAACAAACTTTTATGCCCTTTAATTAATACAATTCCAGGATATTTTTTTAAATAATTTATTGAAAAGGTTATAAATATATTATAGGCTTTAGCGAAGCAGAAATAGAATTTAAACAGCTTGAAATTAATAATGTTAGGTTATTCTTTTTTGAGGGGTGGAAGGAGGCTCCCCCAAAGGGGCTTAAATTAGAATTTAAATTATTTTCTTAATTTGATGTTCAGATCAAGAGGTCTATCCATACTCTCAGAAAGCATTTGTAATCATTATCATTAATTGGAGTTGGAAAAAAACTAAAGAAAAAATTATAATTAATATAAAAAGACACCAAACAATATATGTGCTTTTATATCTTGAGGAATAAACGAATAAAAAAAGAAATGCAACAGTTCATAAAATATCAAACTTGAGTAGATTTTATATGTTGATAGGAACTAGAAAATCAAAACCCATTTTGTACTATTGAACTGATTTAATGAATCTGATTTAAGTAAATAATGTTATTTTATTTCTACTAAAATGACATAAAACTTGAGTACTAGCGAGTTTAAAAACATAAAATGACATGAAAGCTATGGAGATTTAAAAAATTTCACACTTTTATATCTACAATTATTATAATAAAAATTTTATACACCTATAGTTTTAAACGACCAGTTTTCAAACATTATTTCAATTTCCTTACAGCTATATTGCAAATATTTGACAAATTAACAATTATTTTATAGGTTTGCTATTCTAAAATTTAATATTATAGTTTTTAGTGACAATTTTTAAAAGATTATTTAACTATTTTTGACTATATCACAATCAAGGTGGATATTAAGATTTTTCCATATTTAGTATAAATTATAGTTTGACAATATAATATTCAAGCAAATTAAGTAGTTCTAAGGAAAGGCTAAAAATGTAATATTTATTTTATTTTCATTTTTAAAAATTTCAAATATTGATGGTAATTTGGACATTTGCTTGCCTTATAGGAGGGAAAATAAACTTAGTTTCATTTTCCGTTGAAGACAATTTTATTCAAATTACATAAATTGTTATATAATTATTCAATTTATTTGATGTTCTCTCTATAAGGAGTCTTTTCCCCAACTGAAATATTTGACTATTTTAAGAAGGATTTTTTAAAAGCATAACTGCTGTTTAAATTTATAATTTACAAGGAAAAAATTATTATAATTTCATTCCCAATAATTTAGAATCTTTGAAGCATAATATCTTATCAAATGTGATAGCAAATAAGGGTTAGTAATAAGTATTAATGAAATGCATTTGCTTTTAGTTTCATCATCATCTTTAAGATAATTAGATAAAATTATTTAGCAGTAGACATGTGCGTTTTAAAAATTTCTTTGAAATACTTCAACATTGTAAAGTGGTTATTCAATGTATCAATAAAAAAAAAAACTTGAAAGTATATATAAATAGCTTATTAAGAAAATGCTATTATTCAAATATATAACACAAACCAAATAAATTATTTCAATTCAACAGTTTTTAAAATACACAAAATATTCTCTTTCACACTGCAACTTAAATACAATTTTAACCATTGATGGTAAGTAGAAAGATTAATATATGCAAAAAAAGTAAGAAAGAGTAACCAATGCATGAAAAAATATTCATATTATCCAAAAGCATTTTATTTCTTCAAGTTTATACTTGCTTAGTTTTTTCAATTCTATTTTATTACTAAAAATTATTTGTCAATTATTATTGAATTATTTTTCAATTATTATTAGTATTATTTAAAAAAATTTCAAATAAAATTTTATTAATCATTGCTTTAAAATAGTTTTATAACAATTTTGTTATATTAGCAAGAGTTACAAGGCAGCTCTTTAAGTCCTTGTCAAAAGAATATTTTTCTACTGTTCGGTTCATTCTATCATCTAGATCAGGGATGCACAACCTATGCCCCGCGGGCCGAAGTTGGCCCGCGAATGCTGTTAATAAAATATGACTAATTTAAAATGAAATGAGACTTTTTTCAAATGAAAAAGGATAAAAACCTGAAAAGAAAACGATTCTACATCAGAATAAATAATTAACAGTTGTTCATTAAGTTTATTTACTTTTTATTACGAAGCTTTTCAGTTTGTTCCCTTCATGGCTAACGGCGAGTACGCTTTTCGTATAGAAGCTCGCGAACGTGAAAAATTTCCACACATGAAAATGCAGTATGAGGATCCACTTCAAATCTTTCATAAAGCATTTCATGATCGGTTTTCAGATTTTGAAAAGTGCCAAACGAAATTTGATGAATTTTCTTCTCCATTTTCTGTTGATGTTAATCTAGTGGATGAGAGTATGCAGTTAGCCTAAATTGATTTACAGAAGTCTAATTTTTTTCAAAAATCAGTTCAAAGGTAAACCGATATTAGAATTTTATAAAGATTTGCTATAGGAATTTTCATGCTTAAAGAAAAATGCAGCTGCATGTGCAACTTTCTTAAAAGCACTTGCATTTGTGAGCAAATTATCTCACTAATGAATTTAAACAAATCAAAACTAAGAATGAGATGAGAACCTTTCTACTGTTCTACGCATTGCTACAACTAATATTAAGCCCAACAAAAAATCAATAACTTTAAATAAATTCATTATTTTTAATAATTTTGATTTATTAATTTTTTCTCAAAATTTAAATTTCGTTCTCTGTATAATTACCAAAAAGTTTTCCTCTGTTATTCTATTTCAAGTTTGCACCCTTTTTAGCAGGAATCTCTTTTTTTTTTTTAGGTTTCGGTAATCGTAGCTATAATGTTTGTGTTTTATTCATTTATTTATTGCATAATGTGTGCATGAATAAAATAAGTAAAGTAATAATTGTAATTCATGCGTATTGCCATAAAAAAAAACTCCAATGTTTTCGCGTTTTTAATATTTTTTAGCATTTATGTGCTTTTTTGGCCCTCGCCATGATCTCTTTTCATATTTTGGCCCCTCATCCTGAAAAGGTTGTGCATCCCTGAGCTAGATTTATATATTTTTTCGCTCTCCCTTTTTCATCTAAATTTAATCTAAACCCTAATCTAAAATAAACCATTAAAAATGTATCTAGCGTTCTTAAAGAAAATTTTACAGTTTTACCTTGAGAAAAAAAAATCGAATATTTCGAAGATAAGGACCCTTAATTATGTCACTTAATCTTATCAATGCGAGAAACGTGCATTCTCTTTAGCCCCTCTAGATGCACGCCAAGTTTTCCTGCCAAAGGTGTTTAAATTGCAGTAAACCTACCATGTGAGCGCAAATGACACCCTCTAATGAGTTAGCGTTAATGAGACTGAGCGCAAGTGACACAATCCCCTTATGTTGATGTGGCCATTGCTTTTGCTTGTACATAAATTAGCTTATCAAAAATAAACTTTTTTTTGCACTTTGTTATATTTTCAAAATTTTTAAGAATACTTTGCTAAAAGATATAAATGAATATATAAGAATTATTTTCTATTCATTTAAAGAAGAAAAGTAGAAAATGCCACAATTGCACAATTCAAATGGTTACACATATAGGCCCCAAAATTCTTAACAGTTAATTTGCTGGAAACATTTCTAGAGCAGCTAGTAAATTAAAAAATGTTGCATTAACTAACACAAACTTCACATTCAAGAGATTCAGACTATATTAAAACATGGGTTGAAGTGCAGTTTAGTGTGCCCCCTAGTTTGTTCCTCAAAATGGTAACCCAATGAAACCTAATGCTGTTTTGTTCACTGCTTTTTAGATGAGGTTAAATTTATTTAAACAAGTAAAATATTGGGGATCATTTGTCAAAAATGAGATCTGAAAAAAAAAAAAAAAAGTTTTATTTTTAAATTTTATATCTTATGACAACTGCATTCCAATTTCTCTTTTTTAATATCTTATCCTTGGTATAAAATTATATATATCAGATCCTTTATCAGTTTGTAAAATCAGCAATTTTCAATAATCAAAAACTTCATAAAACATTACTTGGAAAACATAATTCAACTAAAAAGATATTTATTAAAATACATTTTTTCCAAATTTAATGTTAATAAAAATTCTCAATTTATTTTCATGGGTATTTTAACTTGAATAGAGCACACACCAATACAGAAAACTAGCAAAAGGTAATGAATATTTCCAAGCAAATTTAGCATTTTGTTTTTATTATACAGACCCGTAGAGCTACAGATTACAATTTTTTGTATGAATTATTAAAAGTACATCTATTAAAAAATTACCCCATTAAATTATTTTAGAAATACTTGTAGAAATGTTATCTTTTTTTAAATATTTTTTTAAAACATCATTATTAATGTACAAAAGATAAAATAAATTTTAATAGCATAAATTAACCGAATAAGGCATAATATAAAAATAATGAAAAGTAAAGTTTTAAATACATTTTATAAAATTACAACTCAGAAGTATGTCAATCTTCAAACAAACATTCCTTCAAATCATGAAAAACTTCCACCAGAAAAATGCAGTGAACTCTTCTTTTCCCAGTTATAAAATGTGAAAGAAAATATATTGTTTAAGAAAAAATAAGTAATCCTGTAATGTAATATTTTTAAGCTTTTATTATACTCTCTGTTCAGTTATTTATCAAAATTTGAAATTCATCATTCTGAGAGCCTGAATAGCAAATTTTATCTCAGCTAAAAATGAAAATCTCATAATTTTTAATTTTCATGATGACATAACAGATTTATATGACTTATTTGATTTGATTAACAAAATATGCTTTCCTAGACCACATTTCTAAATGATAATTCAATAAATTATATTCACTATTATGTTTTCACTAAGAAAACATCCATTTTTTGTTATTGTTGGCCCTTTTGAGCTATAATACTAGCTTCTTTTTACTCTTCTTCTACAATAAGTTAACATTATATGCAAACAACCCAATTGACAAAACTGATAGATGACAATAAATTCTTGCTCATTTAAAATTCTAAAACCCTCATACAGCAAATGAATAATTTTAAAATTAATTATATCTTCAGAAAAAACCCTCAAATTACAGAAGTGTGTCTACAAGTTAAAGTAGATCATATACAAAACCCATGTGATTATATATAAAATGGGATTTGACATTGGAAATAACTAAGCAATCAACAACAGTATAAAATTAAAAAAAAAATATATTTCTCAAATCAAAACTTCATATTATATATATATATATATATATAAACATGTTTGCTTTAATTTTTTTTTTAAAAAAATTTATTCAAAAGTTGATTTTAAAAAATCAAGAGAGAATTTGGCTTCTTGAGATTAATATATAATTTATGAGCTAAGATTATGATTTAGTCTTAATCTTAAAAATTAAAAACAAACAAGGGAAACTTATTTAGCTTAAAATACTAAGACTAGTAGCCCACAAATTAAGAGAATATATATATTTCTTAAGAGAATTCTTCGATTTCTTTTGAAAGGTGAAGAACCATAGTAAGGTAGTTCAGATATTTTAGTTAATATCATCAGACATCACAAATTTTGTCTCAAAATATTATATAAAACAGTCCAGCTTTTTGTTGACTGAACAAAATATTCATGCTGTTCATTCATTCACTCCTTAGTAATTGTTTCACAATAAAAACCTATCAGCATGGCAAAATTGCAAACAACAAACAGCATCTGCAGAATTGGTCTCTATTACTAATGTGCAGACATATATCATAGTGTGAATGATAATGTCACTTTGTACAAATTAGTAGAATAAGAATTGTATGAAAATCTCAGCTTAGCATTATTTATATGAATTAGCCAATAAAATACCAAAACAAGATATATATTTAATCACTTACAAGCAACAAATATTTTAGAATATTAGTTTGATAATGAGCATAAAACATGAGAACTGTGAACTTGATAATCCCCCTAAAACATCAAATCAAAGTACTTCATGAATTAGTTTGCAGACATAAACTATATATCTGATAATGGTATATCTATTAGTACATTGATATAATATAAAAATTTTAAAAAATATAATTAAATCTTTTTGTAAAAATAAAAACCAATTCATTCACAATCCCAATGGTTTAGAAATCCAAATACATTTAGAATGAGGCATGATCTTTCAAGGAAAAAACAATTTAAAGTAAATATATTTTTAAAAATTCAAAATTTAATATAAATGTTAGATAAATATATTTATACTTGAAAAAGATTTTTTAATAAAATAAACATTAAAAAATATCATTCTAATACAGTTTTGCAACCATTTTTTAAAAATTCAGAATTGATAAAATTAAGTTGCAATTTTGAGTTAAATTAAAACTTTTATACAAAATTTATGAAGGAAAAAAAGTTTACAGACAACTGGCAAGTTGATTAAATACAAAATAAATTTTATTGTTCAAGAAGTTATCATGAAATTTTAATTTATCAGTGTAATTTAAGTTTTTTTCTCAAATATTTTAAGAATTATTAATGAAGATATAATTTCCAACTCTTATATAAATAGATTCACATCAAAATATATTTGCATTTTTTAAAAATATATAATTTATTTTCAGGTTTTCTGTCTTAAGTCCTTTACAAATTTTAATCCATACGATCATTTGTTTGAATAATTTAAAATCAATAAGTAAAATCTATAAATTCTTTATATGCAAGGTTGAAAGTTTTTATTCAAATATTAATTTATGAAGAACAAGAAGAGATGGATAATTAAAGCATAAAAAACGCTTTAAAATCTTAAAACACATTTGTAATTTTTTGATAATAAATATTTAACCAAACAATATGCATTAAAACTTGAATATCAGAGGTTCTAAAAATGTTTTCAAATGAAAATGAGATATGACCTAAATATTTAAAAAAATGAAAAGAAGCAGGAAGAAAAAGAGATAATAATAGATTTATATATACGTCTATCTTGGAATTGATAATAATAATAATAATAATAATTACGCACTCTTCACGGAAATTCATTGACAAACAAATTCTTGTTCATCCCTTTTTAAGCGCATGTCCTCCATAGTGCTGCTCATGCTGCAGGAGGGTTCGGTGGCTGCCCAACGTATGAACGATTCGTCGTGTGCATGTGCCCCGGGAAACCATCACTACGCTCGTATAAATACCAAAAGATTTAGAACAAACGACTATTCTAAAAGGGTTATTTTAAGAATTCATGAAATGTAAATTAATTCAAAGTTGTTTGGCTATCCTAAAGCTAAAAGAAATACAAATGAAAAAAAACTTTATACAATATAACTTAAATGTTTTTAAATAGATGGCGCTCCGTATGAAGTTCTACCTCTGGTGGAATTAAATTACTATATAAACAAATTGGGAAAATAATTGCTTTGTAACACCTAACAGCCATTATCATCAAATAGCGAGTTAAATGGCAAATCACACGAACTAAACTTACAAGTTCTCTGATGAAGTCATTAAAAGCAATTGTCTTTACATTTCACTCAACATACACAGAAGTTCCATTTCACTCGAACCATTTTTAAAAACTACAGCGCCGAAAGATTACGTCATCCTTCCCTGTGACGTCATGATAACGATGTTAAACAAGGCACTGTAAAAGCCATACAAATACATCCATGCCATTTTTATTGCACGAAGGCAAAGCTGCCTTTTTTTATTAACAAAATACATCAATGTTGTATTCATTAAATTAACCAGGTTCACTAGTATTTCATTTATGATTACAATTTATTGTAAGAAATTATCCTATATATGCTGCAAAGTGACACATACGATAAAAATAATCGTATGAGGTCACCTTACAGAACATACGATACGATACGAACATTCTAAAATTATTTTTTAAAATCAATTTTTCTCTTATTACATCTTATATATAAATTATATTTTGGGCAAATGTTTTTTTAACATCCACGTTTGTTGTGCAACAGCCATTAAAACCACCAGCCATCATGCAAATAATGTCTTTCAGATTAATTGAATTACATTTAGTCTAGATTAAATTGTTAAAAAAAGCAGTATTTTTTTGTTGCTATTGTGAAATTTGATACAAGTTAGATGCTCCAGTTTTCACTACTTTAAGAGAACATTTCAAATATAAATTTTATAGTAGATGACTGTTTAAAGTATAATAAGTCACATTCTTCAATAATTTTCACTGTCATTCTATGAATTATAAACTATTTCAGTAGATTTTAAATTGTGATATATGAATTATTAAATCTTTTATCCCTATTTGAAACTCTTTTGGTCAACTGTATCCTTGCATTTACACAAGTTTTAGCCCATTCTATGCAACAGTTTTAGGACACTATATTCATTTTATCCAATTTATTTTAATAAAGAGCATAAATAAATTTAATTTCAGAATTTTTTGTCCAATGTTACAAAATTAAACATATTTATTTAGTCTTTCAGAAAAATCCTGCAATAAATAACAATCAAAATAATGTCACCTTGTTTTATTGAAAAAATAAATCCACATGTTACATGATAACAATTTCACATCAGGAATTTAGTAAGTGTAGTATATAAACTCAGTCAAACTAAAAACTTTTAATTAAGAACAATAATCTGATGAGTAATAGTAAATTTATACTCTATATGAAAAATCAAGTCTAATATACTATATCAATAATAAATTTTTGAAGTAAAATAAAAACTGAAATCAACTGTATTGGGTCAAATTTTTAATATTGCGTTTCAGATGATAAATTAAAACAGGAAATGAGCATGATTATAAACGGAATTATCAAAAAATATAAAAATTAAAAACTACTCAAGTAAAACATTTTTTAAAAAACTCTTTTTAGTATTTTGGTTTTTCATACCATTCATTTTTTATATTAGTCTAGTCAGTAATAGTTTAATGATCATTTAGGGGGAAATCATTTTTGTGTTCCTTATGATTATTAAAATAATAATAATTAAAAAAACTCTACTAACTTGGTTTAGTACAATTTTGAATTTTTGGTTTCAACTATCTCTTCAGAAAAAGAGGTTCATTTTAACAGAAAAACATTTATGTAAATTTAAAAAAAAGTATTGTAACAAATATTCAGTTGGCCATTTTACACTGGATTTATACATATCATATTCTTTAAAATACAAAAATAAACAGTTATGAAAAATTGCATCATTTATCAATAACCATCTACATTCAATACATTTAAAAGATTAAAAAAATGTTTTTGTTAAGTAACTCAAAATATTTGACAAAACACAATATTCTCCACACAGTTCTTAGAGTACTACTTATGTTCAAGTTATCTATATTAATTTATTTTTTCCTCTTCAAAACTTTCATTTATTTATTAAATTCAATGAATCTATTTTGTTTGAGGTGATGAATTCAACTGAAGTAGAAGCATCATCATCTTCACAGTTTTTATTAATAGACTGTTTCAAAAGGTTACTGATTATTACTTTATGAATACTATGTCTAAATTCATAAGCAGATGGGTTGTCTTAAAAGCTTATTTGTCATCTTATTTTTAAAAAAATGTGTTCTCAGAGCATCTTGATTGTATCCATTGGTAAAGATGAATTTGATCTTTGTCAATAAATATTCTGAAATTCAAAGTTAGGATCCAACCATTTTTACACGCTTCTTCAATCTCTTATTGTTGCTCTTGATTTAAGATGCCACTTTTATTTCATTTTTTAATATTCTTGAGTTAACCAAGGCAAATAGCTTGTCAATTTTCCAAATAAACTCTGCGGCTTCAGTTCCTTTATTTTCTATATTATTAACTGCAACATGTAGCAACAACTGAGTGACTTAGTACCTAAAGAAATTTTTAAAAAATGTAGAAAACAATTCAAGAAACAGTTTTTTAAGAAATACAAACAGCACTCAAAATATCCTGCATAGTTATTATGAATAAAAAAAGTAACTAATTGGTAAACACAGGGCCTGACTAAGGTAGGAGCATACGGGGCAGTTGCCCCGGGCCCCCACATTTTATTTTACATTTCTTTCTTTAATGAATGTTCTTTATTACTAAAGTAGTGAAGCTGACGGGACCCCAAAGAAGTTTTTGTCCCGGGCTCCAACTAGGCTAAGTCGGGCCCTGAGTAAACAAGTTTACAATACACGGTAAAAAATTTTTTTAATGCAATGATAAGTTTAACTTCATAGTGAATGTCAATTAAAGAAACTGTTATTAATTTTAAATGACACTTTGAATTTATCATTGATTCAGGGCCGCCCATCGTGTTAAGAATTCAAATAGTATAGTTTTTGCTACTAATGGCACTTGCCATGGACAAGCCCCCCCACTGATACAGCAGCAGATTTAAGCCGAAAAGAGCGTCTCTTGTTTTTGAAGCAGAACCAACTAGGGCCAAGAATCGACTTAATTACACACTCACTACATTTGCTTGCGCAACCCCTTTTTACAGGGGGGCACAGTCACACATCTCACGCGTAGCACACAGAAGAACAACCATGCCCGAACCGGGACTCCCAGAACACGAGGAAGACGCGCTACCTCTGTGCCTCAAAGACGGCTTAAAATAGTGTTCTGAATAGTAATAACATTTACAAGTACTAAAAGTTTACAAGCTTGTTTCTATGTGGCTGGCTCGGCGTCGATTGGTGCCGTTATTAAACAATATCATAGTAATAACTATACAAGGGGGGATTTCATTTATGAATTTAAAAAATCCCCTTCAGACATGTTAAGACAGAGACTTCGGGGCGCAGGTGGCGGCCAGAATTCGCGGCTGAATCTAGATTCAATTGGATTTGTAAACCATCAGTTATTTACTTTTTTCTATATCTAATGCGATGTTTTTTATGTGCGCATCTGAGTATGTTTGTTTAAATTAAGTTGTAAAAAGTAAAACGAAGATAAATTATACGATCAACAAGCAATTCATATTGCATTACTGCTTCATCGTCCAAGACTAGGATGCAAATAATTAAGGAATAAGTTTAAGTGAAGCAGTCAACGGATTTGGAAATATGAGAAGTTTATTGTATATATTATAGTATAGAGCAAGTGTGCAAAATATTGTTAATATATGTTAAGAAAATTTACAGTCACTTGCCTCGCCTATTAGGTAGTAGTGTACAGTAGAACACATAGTAATTTGATTATTCATTTTATAAAATGCTTAATATTGTGAGAAACCTTATCCATGCCAATGAAATATCCCTCTGGGTGTCAAAAAGAAAATTATTAAGTAAGTCCTATGTGCTCATGGATCATATAAACAAAATAATTAGTTCTAAATATTAAATTGTGCATCATTTAGCACACAGGACAAATTATTTCGGGGTTAGAAAATAAAGTCCTTATACAATTTAACACAATATAAAAGCAGCCATGTGTAGCATCCAAATGGATCATATTTCTGATATTTCTTATAAGAAACAGACTTCAATCATTATTAGGCATGTAAATTTTGAAGAGAAAAGGTTAATTATAAATGAATCATTTATAGGGTTTATTTAAGTAACTGCTGTGACTGGAGAAAGACTAATAAAAACTTTATTGGAAAGATAAATTAATTTATGTAGATATTATGAATTGTAGAAGGCAAGCATAAGGCAACGGTAGCAACATGAAAGGGAAATATAAAGGCGTACACTCTAAAGTACTTTCTCTAACCCCCCCATGCAATTTATGTCTTGACTATCACTCTTTAATTTATTAATTTGTAACGCCTCTTCCAGCAGTATATATTGTAAAAAGTTTTTTGGGATATTATAACGATTATATTGCTTATTTTCTGCACCTACAAAAAGATGGAATCTTCTACAAAAGCGATAAGACGTAAATATCGCAAAAGACATTGAAATACTTACTAAATAATAATTATAATGAGTTATTTCTAAATGTATTAATTGCGTTAAAACTTTTTTTTACATCGCCAGTTACCATAACAAGTGCTAAGAGCTATTTCAGCAAATTAAAATTAATAAAGAATTATTTTCAGTTAAGCATGTGCTCAGAACGCTTAAATAAATTAAATTATATTGAGCAGCAAAAAAAAAAAAGAAGTTTTTTTTTGTGTGTGTGTAATTGATGTATTAACAAAAACAAAGTCACACAATAAATAAACATTCATTAATAATATATGCTCGCTTTTTTTTCTTTTGCTTTACAAAAAATTAGGGCCCTAAAAAATTCGTGCATCCGGCCCACATCATAGAAAAGGCCGACTGAACATTGATTAAACATGTATATTAATCATAATTTTTTAAAAAACAAATCTGAACATGAAATGAATATTTAGATTAGATATTTTGAAAATATTTATATTGAATATACAAAACTTAAAAAGTTTCTCAGTTTATTCTTGAACAGGTGATGTTGAAAGTTTTAAAATTGATTTGAAGAAATTAACAATGAAGATAAAAATATTAATGTTATCACTATTTTTTACCAAAGCTGCAAGTTTTACATTCCTTTTCTTTAATACAAACATTTCAATAATAAGTCTTGTTGTAAATTTCCTGAAAGGGGAAAATTTCTTTTAAAAAAAGAAGAAGAATGAAGAATAAAACACAGTTAATATAAAAGTAATTATCTGAAATATTAAAAAATTTAAGCAATTTTTTAAAAAATATATACATTATTTGTATCTTTTTTTTTTTCTTTCTTTCCTTCTTTCTTGGTTTTTTTTTTAACATTTTAAAAATATCTCTCTCACTATTATATATATATATGATTCTACGAAGCATAGAATACTCGAAGTTTAATTCCAACCAAAGAATCTTTAAATTATATTCCATGGTTGTAGTCGTTTTTAAAGTTGTTGAACATTGATATAGGAAGAAGATTATACATAGCAAAAAATCTTTCTAGGTTTACATCAAATGAATGTAGAATCTTGAGTAACTTTCAACTCATTCAACAAATGGTTATTTGGATTTGGAATTCACAACAAAATTACAATTCTATCAAAGTAGTGAAACAATACAAAAACAGGAAGACAAACAAAATATTAATTTATGTATTCATAAAATTAAATAATTGGTACTAGAAGTTAAAAAAGTAGTTAGACTGATTTAGCAGTTAGCTCATAAATAAATTAAATAATATAATTAATAATAATTAATGAAAACAAGGGTCTAGAAAAAGACGTAAGTTATAATTAACAAATATAAAACTTTCCTCAACCCGGTCACTTACAATAGAAATTACTTCTAATTCATTTCAACTGCTTGTTAAACCAACAATTCCAGAGAAAAGAACTCAGAAGAGGAAGGAAAAAAATAAGTTAATACCTGAAATTTTGTCAGTAAATGTATTTGTTTTAGTAGTACTTCTGATTTAATGTAAATCAGAATATACATGTCTTATAAAAATGTATTATTCGAAAATTATATATAGATATTCATCTATATTTCCACATAAAATGGACTCACTATTATCAAAGCTTTTTATTATAACCTGCTTCTAGTTTTTCATAATTCCATGTGTTATGAAAACAAGAATGCGGCTTGCGTATGGTGTTTTTTCCTGAAAATCATCCCTTGCATTAGTAAAAACTTCTATGGTATCAGCAGTTTAAGTCAATCTTGTTCTATTGACATTTCATCAATCATAACCACACACACACACACTATATATATATATATATATATATATATATATATATATATATATATATATATATATATATATATACACACACACACTGAAGTGACAAAAGTCATGGGATAGCAATATGCAAATATACAGATGGCAGTAGTATCGCAGCGAAAAAGTATAAATACGCAGTTCGTTTTCCAGAGCTTTCATTTGTGTTCAAGTTATTCATGTGAACAGGTTTTTCGTGATTTATGGCGGCACGACGAGAATTAACAGACTTTGAGCGTGGAATGTTAGTTGGAGCTAGACGCATGGGTCATTCCATTGCGGATATCATGAGTGAATTCAACATTCCGAGATCTACAGTATCAAGAGTGTGCCGGGAGTATGAAATTTCAGGCATCACATCCCATAATGGACAGCGCCGTGGGCGACCACCTGCACTTAACGACCGAGACCGCCGACGTCTGTGTAGAAAGTTTAATGTTAATAGACACCCAACACTTCGTCAAATAACTGCAGGAATCAATGTGGGACGTACGAGGGACGTGTCCGATAGGACTGTGCGGCGAAATTTGTCTTCCTTGGTCTATGACAGCAGAAGACCGACTCGAGTGCCTTTACTGACAGCACGACATCGCCTGCAGCGACTCTCCTGGGCTGGTGAGCATATCGACTGGTCCCTAGACCAGTGGAAAACCGTGGCGAGGTCAGATGAGTCACGATTTCAGTTGTTACGAGCTGATGGTAGAGTTCGAGTGTGGCGCAGACCCCACGAAGCCATGGACCCAAACTGTCAGCAAGGCACTGTTCAAGCTGGTGGTGGCTGTTTTTACATGGCATGGACTCGGTCCTCTGGTGCAACTGAACCGATCATTGACTGGAAATGGTTATGTTCAGCTGCTTGCAGATCACTTGCAGCCATTCATGGACTTCACGTACCCACACAACGCTGGGACTTTTATGGATGACAATGCGCCATGTCACCGGGCCAGAACTGTTCGCGATTGGTTTGAAGAACATTCCGGACAATTCCAGTGCATGATCTGGCCACCTAGATCGCCCGATATGAATCCCATCGAGCATTTAAGGGACATCATCGAAAGGTCCGTTCGTGCCCAAACTCCTGCACCATCCACACTTTCACAATTATGGACGTCTATACAGACAGCATGGCTCAATATTCC
>JAOUZG010008502.1:25841-80141 GCA_026289955.1 Argiope argentata | reverse complement strand
CTTTCACAATTATGGACGTCTATACAGACAGCATGGCTCAATATTCCTGCAGAGGACTTCCAACGACTTGTGGACTCCGTGACATGTCGAATTGTTGCACTTCGCCGGGCAAAAGGAGGACCGACACGATATTAACAGTCATCCCATGACTTTTGTCACTTCAGTGTATATATATATAAATCTTCTTTTACATAAGTACATACAATTTTTATTGATTTATGCCTTAATATACTTTGAAATAAGAATCAGAAAAATGTTTGTCAAACCCTTGAGAATTATTCGAAATCAATTATTCAAAACGTACTGAAAATTCTCTAGGGGCCCATTCCATTTTAACCCTAAAAACGGGTACATTATATCAAGAAAATTATATTATATATTACAAAATACTACAAAGCAAGTATGCGTTGTAGAAAAGTTCAAATGCAGATAATCCTATCGCACCAGCAAAATTACAATATATGATTAGGAATATTCTACCATTGCGTTATATTTAAAATATTTAATCTCTCAAAATATTTATTAAATAATTGAAAAATAAAACCAATGAAAAATAGATGGAAGTAACATTCGATAAGAGTAAGCAGTTAAATGCAGTCTCTCAATTATATAAATATTTTTTTATTCGTTCAAATTAAACTTTATAAAAATTTCAAAATACTTACTAAGCATACCTGCTCTCATCAAAAGGAATCTTGCATATTTTCAATCCAAGCGTTTTATACGGTTGTATGACTTTTCCGTAGATGACATTTCCGTACCATCATAAAACTGTCAATCAATGGTCTTGTTGCAAGCTGGTTGTGTTACCGACAAGAATCAGTTCTATAAGAGATTACAAGACTTTGAACGTTTTCTAAAAGTGTTATATTTGGTAAAATTTAAGATGATGTTCAATGCAATTTTGAATACTTAATGACAAGGTCTTAAGTAATTTCACGCTTTTTAATATAGTCTAAATACTTTTCATTTTTGTCCTTTTTGTTTATGAAAGATAAATTGCTTTTCAATTAATTTATTCAAAAATGTATCATAAAAATTAAGGCTGAATGATATTTTTACTCATGTAAATACTGAATCTGATTCAAAAGAAAAATAATTTCTTTTATACTTTGGATAGTAGATGCATTATTTCACATTGTTGTTGTTTCCAGAGGGCATGGACAAGCTCGCTGACTCAGGCAGCGATTTTAAGAAGCGTCAACTAGGGCCAAGAGTACGTCTTAGCTACTCACGCATCACATTCGATTGCACAACCCCTTTTTACAGGGGAAGAGGCACATTCACATATCTCACAGATAGAACAGAGCAATCATATCCAAGCCGGGACGTCCAGATCACGAGAAAGACGAGCTGCCCCTGTACCGAGAGGGCGGCATTACTTCACATAAATATAACGATCTTCATTAAATGAAAGGATTTTGGTTTAATCAGTTTTTATTTTATTTCTTCTTCATTCATTTGTTTAAATTCAATAAGATCGAACACTGCAATACATTTTATTTAAATATAGGCACTTAAAAAAATGTTGTTTCTTAAATGTCAAGTACAATTAAATGAATTTCTGATTTTGGAATGATTTCTAAAAAGGGAATAGATGGAAAAGCAATCCTTAAAATGCCATGAGTAAGAAAACATCCAAGTACGGATGTTAAATTTCTATAAGATGGTGTGCTATATCGGTTTCAAAAAAATCAATTTCCACAGCAAAAGAGATATTACAAATTTAAATCTTTCTGGCTATCATCGTAGGTTTTATTTCAACGTTCTGATATTTTTCAAAATATGTACTCTGATAAATTATTTGTCCGTTACATGACTTTTTATTTTGTATATGAAATATTTTAAACTTCGATTTCATTCCATCCTAGGAGGCATAATTTATGTACAAACAGAAACGATGACAAATGAAAGATTTATCCTCATGATTATATATTAAGAGATTTTGATAGGTATTTCTTTACACGTGTCAATTTAGGTAGGGGAATCTAGGTATCTAAAAGAATTCGCTTAGATAGACAATTTTTTATCCCTTCATTCGGAGTGTGAGAACTTGTCGATTGCAGCAATTTTACACTTCGTGTTGAACTAATTAAATAAAAAAGGCGGAATTGGATCTGGAAATAAGAGAACATTTTAGAACGAAGTTAGTATGGGCCAAATTAAGTTAAAAATTAGGAAATGAATTAAGTTTAAATAAGATTTTAAAATATAATTACAGGTATATAGTTCTTTAAAAATAACCTTCTTTTTAGAAGAAGCGATTTTTCTGAAACTTTCGGCATGTTCCCAAAATATTTGGTGCCGGAAAAAAAATAACCCCCTATTTTCAACAATAACAAACAAACAAAACTTCCAAGCTTTTGTTATTTTTTTCTCAAAAGAATGGGCTGCTTGCGTTAAATCATAAGACTGTGATAGTTCTTAAGTTTCCCGAAATAATCTACAATTTCAACACTGTAAATATTAACAAGTCATATATAACATAAACTTGTTACTCGCAACATATATTTTTTATAACACGTATCTACCGACTGATACTTTAAAATTTCTAGAATGAATATTTTTCATCGTTTAAATGTAATTCGCTGAATTTAAACACTTGTCAAGTCTCCACACCCTGAATCTAAATGGTATTTGAAGAAAAAGAAAAGGGAAGGAAAAAATTATATAATCTGGCACGAGGGGGGAGGAAACTAATTAAAACAAGTAATATAAAAAAATTTAATCAATTCCTTTATACGTAATTAGGAAAAATTTTATTTTAGGCTCTTTTTTTAATTAAATAATTACAATTGTTGTTGTTCTCGCGTTTCGCTTTACAACGGAAGGAAGGGTGCAGTAGTTTCTGAGGGTATGACCCCCGAGCACCCAAGGACAAAAGTCTGACTTCTAACTCACATACGCCACAAACCCTTTTTACGAGGCGGACTTCATTCATGCATCCACAGATCGTAATTTAAATCCGTAACAGGGAACGATCACCTCTGACGTAGTACCCCCAGTGGTAATAACCTCGACATGGAGAACTTTGTGACCACGACCGATTTAACGTCCACCACACTCGGAGAATCTTCGGCTGAGAGGTTCGAACTCACAGCCCAATGGTTGCGAATCCAACACCCCACCAACCAGGCTATCCAGGCCTAACAATAACTATAAATCATTTATCAAAAAATTATGCTAGTATTGAATTTTCAACGTCAATTGAGGATTCGAACCCAATTGTGACAATGCAAAATGCTTGCATATTCTACACCAGTTGGGGTAACGCAATACTGATTAGAAATATTTAATTTTCTTTATTCTGTGTTATTTTAATTAAAAAGTACTTCAAAATGAATAGGAAAAATGATTAATCAACACTGTTTAATTTTAAACCCAAGTAGCGCATCCTGTTGCATAATATTGCGAATATTGATCAATATTGTACAATATTTGTGTGCTGCTAGGGAAAGCGTCAAACATTATGAAAATAAACAGAATCGTTTAAAATAATCGGCCGAAAACATTCAGCCTAACCTCATTGATGTGGGAAAAAAACTGAATTCGTTCCTTATTTGGTGGCGGAGAAATTAAGATTTCTGGCGAGAGAGTTAGTTTTTAATTGATTAATAAAAAATTAATGAATTAATGTTTGAAAAAACTATATTAAACATTAAATGCCATACACTATAAGTTTTAAAAAATGTACTTGAACTTGATTCGATGAATAATAATTAATTTATTAACAATCGAAAATTTGAACAATATATATATATATATATAGGAATATAGGAAGAGTGCGGGTTGTAGTAGAAATTGAAAAATAGTACAAGAGAGTGAAGGTCAAATCACGGACTTTAATTGTCAATCCTTTAGCTTTAATAAATGTTAGTATTCCCATAGCTGAGTTTACTTTAATAAAAATGCCATTTAACTGACAGTATTGAATAGTAAATACTAATTGCATAATTTTTGCTCCAAAATAAAATTTCCACAACTTTTTTTCGTAATATATATTTTGATGAAAGTTATTGCACGTAGTTTTTTAATTGCTTTTTTCCCTCTATGTTGGAAATGAATACCGAAATGAAGATAGAATAATGTGAGGACCGCAGGGGCTTGGTTGGCAAGGTCTCGGCTTCGGAACCGGGGGGTTTAAGTTTTGAGACCCGATTCCACCAAAGAGCCGTCGTGTAAGCAAGTCGGGTGCACGTTAGATTCGTCCGAGCCAAGTGTCCTCCCGTTGGGTTGTTGTGGAAAGGGTGGTGCCAGCTCAGGCGTCATCTCTGTCATCTGACAGCAGCTCAAAATTACGAAGTCCATCCCAAAATAGCCCGTATTGCTTTAAAACGGGATGTTAATATAACTACATTAAACTTAAAAATAATGTAGCAAGTCTTTTTTTTTTTTCAGAAAATTTCTCGGAGAATTCGATAGTTAAATATCCCTTAATTATTATGGAAATTTTTTAAATAAGAATTCATAAATGTTTTCTTTCACTTAAAAATATGTAATTAATAAAAAAATGACAGCCTACATAATTAAAATTATGTCATTTTTTACACATAATATTAATTATTTTTTACTGACACATACAAAAACTATAGAATGAATTGTCTTTAAATCGTTCAAAAACGTCAATAAATAAATATTAATGATAGCTGAGAAAAAAAGGTTTTTTAAATTTTTAAACACTGCATTTGTTTATCTCTACCCTTTAAAAATGTGTACATAACCTGACACCTTCAAAAATACAGGGAAAAGTAAAAATTCGTGAGAATAATGGAAATATAGATAGGGAATGAAAATGCACAAAAATCTGTACGCAACAATGTCATCCCACACAGCTGATATATAATCACTATTTCGACTCTTATGTGTCATCCCTAACCTTTCGGCCTGTGAGTTCAATTGTCCGCGCAAGAAACCGGGTGGAGAAATTTCTTGTTAAAGGAGCTCCTCCCCCCTGCATTTTATTTTAGGCTAAGAATCGTTGATTTGTGAGCCAATTAGCCAACGAAAAGAAAAAGTGCACCTCACAGATCTGCTAACAAATTTGAATTAAATAACTTTAAGAGAAATACTCTGAAATTTGACAGAAAGTTCATTTTAATTATAAACGTATTAGAACATATTAACCTTGTTAATAAGATAAATAAAACAAAATTGCTCATTTGTTTCTGAAAACAAAAAGCACGTAGATCGTCCTGGGATGCAATATCTTACTCCGTTATTGATATAAAAGTCGCACGAATTTGCTCATCATACTACAATTTATTTGAACAAATGGTTTTGATATTTTGAGGAATTGGTTTCAATATTTTATATTTTTTATATCTTAGAAGTTTCTCGCTTATCACAACTTTTTGAAAATATTTATTTTTGGTTTTTTCATTCATAGTTATTTCCCTCACATTTCGTGTGATTCTTCCTTTTTATTGATTTTTTTTATTGGGAAAAGAAGGAGGAAAAAATGTGTGCAAGTCTAAAAAGGGGAAATAAATGCAATATAATATAGATTTAAAGTCATGCCCCCCCCCACACACTTAGGTCTTAAGTCATGAGGTGACCACCTCCAACGTCTGTGCGGAAATCCGCACCCGCAGATATGTAATATTTTTCATTAATATCGCAAAAATTCGACCCCAGTTTTTCCTCAAAATGTCATGCGTTAAATTATTTTTTCTAGTATTTGAATTGCGAATTCTTGAATATGAATATATATTGTAATCTTATATCTCATTTGGAAGACTAAAAATTTTTATTTGTGCTTATAAATCGAAGATCGACATTTGAATTCATTAAAAGAGAATAAAACAGAGATATTTAAATTATCTTTTAAGTGGCATATATTTTTATTTTGTAACACGGGCATTTTGTCTTTAATACGAAAACTATACTGATTAAAATATTCTTAATTTGTAATATTTATTTTTATACCTGGGACATTTTTTAAATATGTATTTTATTTCTGTAATAGTTAAGGTTTTGCTATTCTTTTAGACCTTTAGAAAAGAGTAAATACTATACGCTCAATGTTAGAAACCACCACAATTATAAATGTATTTTGTTTAATGTCTTTTAGGACAAATAATATTTATATTCCAAAAGAACATTGCTTTATCTTTTATTTTACTCGTTCATATAATTTCATACAAAACCTATAAATAAGATTTATTAAATGTAATTGATAAAATCTCTCAGAATATTGTAGTTAAATGATGTATTAATACATTTTTTTTCCAACCTAAGAAAAGCTGCTGATAAAAAAAAATAAGAAAAAAATTAGATATAGTTTTGAGCCATATTGTCATAAAATGTATATAGAAAACTTGATTTTCCTTTTTGTAATACTACATTAGTTTTTCCAGTAGTTTAAGAAAAAAATTACAAAAATTGGGATTTCAAATGAATAACAATTAATGTTAAATATAAAGTCAATCTGTTGATTCACTAAAATTTCACACAGAAAACGATCACTTGATTAGTTGTGATTCATTTATCCTAGTTTCTTTCTGAAACAAGCTTGCATTCAAACTAAATGAAATATTAAATATTAGAATACTTTTTATAGGTAAGAAGCACTGTGAAAGTTTGGAATGAAAAGAAAAATGATAAAACTGAAAAATAAAGAGATCTATCGCTATTTGATTCTATTATGAAAAAATATATATTAAATAAATGGAAAAGAAGAGTCACATAAGTATAAATGTATGTGACTGCCTATCATGATCTATCATTCTTTCCATTTTTTAAAAATTTCATCATATAGAGGATTTTCAATAATAATAAGTCTTTCTATTGATGGTTATTTTATCATTTTATAGCTCAATCATGAAAATGCCATTTTATAATCAAAGAAATAATAAATATAGTTTATCTCATATTCTAACATCTAAATACTAACATAAAAATATTATTAATTTCATAATCTAACATTAAAAAAGTGCAACATAACGATTGCTATTAGGTAATTAAAAAATAAATATATTGCTTTGTTACAAATAATACAATTAGATCTGGAATTTGCAGCTCATTGTTAATTATGAAAGTTTTTAAGAAGTGTATTGATTTGGAAAGTAGATAAGAGCTTAAATTTTAAGCCCTTTTGTTTGCCTTCGTATGTCAATATGTTTGAAATTTTGTAATCATCTTTTCACTCACTTTTCATGCTCTAGAATTCTGAAATTTGTATTTAATTTGATCACGATGACAAATAATATTTCAATTATTTTAGAGCTCTTAATTGCAAATTAATATGTGGACAGAGCTAAAAATTGTTTTCACAGAAGTAGTGCCAATTATTACCTAATTTAAGAAAGATTAGTTTTCAAGCTTAATATCTATATTCATGAATTATGGAATATGTTAAAGACCAAAAATTTGAAATACTTTTATTAACTATGTATAAAATAATAAATAAAGATAACCAAAAATCTAACAGTATTAAAAAGAAATTAAAACGAAATAAATATATAATAGTATTCCAGACATTTTAAGACAAAACATTTATAAATTAAAATTCTAGTTTGCATAGAGTCAATCTATTTACAGCTTTGTTTTGATACCTATACTTTTAATAAAAAACTTAATTCAAATAAGATGTTAAAAATCTTTTGAAAAGATGAGATTTAAAATATATATATAATTAGGATTATATGAACTTCCATATTTATTAATATAATTGAATATTAAATTTATCGATTTAAATATATATTCTCCAAAATCCATAAAAATAATTAATATATTGAAAAATATTGATAATCTTCACACTTAAATTTTATATGAATGTTTAGAATACAGATGTAAATTTGAAGAAAGTAAGATTATCTGGTACAGTTATTTGCATTTAGTGTGATCAAATTTGATTTCTGAATAATGCTTAGGTGTTTTACACTTCTTTTTAAGCTATTATGAAATCCATAAAAACTGAAAACTAGAAAATAATAAATATAAAATGCTTGTATAAAAATTTATATCAATATACTTAACTGCAAAAATAATATTCATAAACAAAATTTGGAGGTCAAAGTAAAAAAGATGGAATTTTGATGTACATAAATAGTGAGAGAAGTCTATATATATACATGTATATCAAATTTTCCTTAAATTAAAATTAAAATACAGTATATCATAATAGTTTTAATCTACTTAAAGCTTTTTTTTTCTATCTCTATCCCAGGTTTACTGTTTTAATTCTGACCCACAAATTTTTAATAAATTATTTCTCCTTTTTAATATAATAAAAAATTGCCAGTTTTTTTAAAGGTTTTATTATATTTACTTTTTCTTTCTTATTATAACAATTATGTTTAATATTAAGAATATTTCGAATGCTTAGTTAAGTAAAGTTCATTCAGCTTTTTTAAAATTCTTTTACAGTAATACATAACACTTTTAAAAGAAAATAAAAGAACATTGCAAAATTGAATAATGGATGTGCTTGCTAATGGTTGGAATTTTTGCTACATCGTAATAAAGAATTACGAAGTCTTTGGAATATTTCTAATATAATTAAAAAGTACATTTTATAAGTGTTAGGACTCTTTTAAATGGAAACTTTTATTTTGAAATAAGAAAAAATTAATTTGACACAAAACACTACATATTAAACTGAAATTATTTTTGAAAAATTAAAATTATTTTCAGAAAACTCATAATTAAACTTTTAACACCAAAAAGAAAAATTCAATAACTAATTTTATTTCTAGTTTTTTTATTCATAGTTAAAATTTTAAAAAAACTGTTAAAAATATCATTACTAAGAAAATAGAAGTATATAAACATTTTACAAATCTATTAGCTTCTATTTAGCTTCAAATTTCTTATTAAAACTTTATGCAATATTTTTATTGCAAAACTGTTTTATTCATAAGTTTTCAGCATTAAATATCATTAGCAAGCGATAGGTTAAATGAATACCAAAATAGTTGTCAGTTTTCTTGGCTGTTTAGAATTCAAAATGTATAAACTTACATCATAGTATCAATTTAAATGGGCACTTCTTTGATTAGCAGCAACTCTTGGAATGCAATCAAGAGAGTGTTGTAAATCCTTTATATACCCTAAAGAGTGAAAGTATTTAAAACCTTTAAAGAAAGTGGCTGATATAGCATCTATCCCAACTTTTAAGGATTTTTTTTGTTTTTACCTTTTTTTTTGGCAAAAAATATCATAAAGGATAATCAAATGCTTTTTTTGCATTTAAAAAAGATTGATGTGCCTATGTAAATTAATACTGAATAAAAATAACTTTTAATAAATAATTAAAAAATAATTTTGAATCCATACCCTATTTGATGATGATATTCTTTTTTATTTGTAGTACAAGAAAATGAGTTTTGGAATATATATTTGAACTAAAAGAAATCTTAAAAGCTTCAATGAATAGTAAGACTTTATTGATAGGTAGTGGGTGGCCAAATCTTTTCTGAAGCTTTCAAAGTGAACAATATTTATGTAAATACTGTAGAACAACATTTGCATGAATTGAGTGCTGATTGTGGGAAATTTTTCTATTACAATCTGAAAGGCACATATTTTCTCAATATTTCAAAAAGAAAAAATAAATTGATCAAGTAACCAATTTTATGCTCCCAAAGTAAAAATATAGCTAATGATGTCACTAGTTACAAAAGGGCCTCTGGGAATACTCATATCCCTTTACAGATGGTTGGACACACAATCTTGTGAGGGGAAAACAAACAAACTAAAAGCAGAACAATTCTAATAAGTAAAATATTTTAGGGTTCAACGATAAAATTTTAGCTTTGCATTTTTTAAAATAAATTATTGTAGTGTTCTAAAATGGCTACAGGATAATTTCTACTGTTTGCTGATGCATTTAAATAGAAGAGAAAAAAAAATTATACATTGAAATTACCAACATTTTGCTGATAAAATCATATAATTTAAAATTAATTTCTATTATTAATTCATTAATTAATCCTTAAGAAATAGTAATAGTTAGTCAACAAATTTTGTGTGTCTAACAAACTTGAAAAACTCAAAAATATAGTCCTATGTATTTGCAATTTTATAATATATGTATTAATTTTAGAAACTTTAATTTTTTTTCTAACTATCCCATTATGTCTACATATCTCTGTCATATTGTCGTAAAGGAAGGGGAGGGGAGGCTATAAAGATTAATTAGTATTATAAGAATATTTTGCTACACATTTCAGCAGAATTATTTCTATGTTGTTGGCTGCTGATTAAAAAAGTTTTCCATATTAATTTCAAATAAACTCATAAAATTTACAGCTTTGCTAACTTCTTAAATCATTCTATCATGAAACTTATAAAAGAAACAAATCATTCAATATTTTAATTATTTACTTTTGCATCGTAGAAAAGCAATTTTAGAATGAACTACAAAACAGATTGTGAAAATATGAAATAGAATGATACTTAATTGTATGTAAGTTGAATATAAAAACACTCTTAAAATCACTTAAATCAAAAAATCAGTCATGCTTACTTAGGAAGGGAGAGGAAATAATTCATTTTAAGCTTTTTACTACACTGGACATGCATACTACACTTAAAAAAAATTTTTAATAACTTTTTCATCAAGTTTTTCTCAGAATATATCAAAAAGCATAAAATGATACTGAGGGCAATTTTTCCTATCTTTAACTATTTTACAAGTTTTATATTTAATTAAAGGATTTTCTTTTTGAAAAAATGGTGTAAGAAACTGAAATACTCTTAAATTTAAAAGGCAGGCATATTTTTGTAAAAATATGAATTTTGTTTCTAGAATCAAATTTTACAATTCATTAGATCAATTAATTTTCTTTTATGAAATAATTCTAAGGTATATCTAAAGCTCTTTTTGTATAAATTTATTCATTTTATTGTTAAATTAATTGTGCTTACTTTTCTTCCTGCTGTTTAAGGTTAGAACAATTCATTATTTTAAGGAGTTCAACTTTTTTTTGTTCCAAACCTGCCATAATTGAAAAAATTTCATTGAATGGCACAATAATATTTTATATGAAGTTTTAACTAGTTTACTTAAGTAAATTCTGATTTTCTACCACTACATTTCAATAAATGCTAACTCATTCCTGATGAAGTATAATTTAGTGGAATAATGTATAAAAATGATTAACATATGCATAAATTGATATTGTGAGAAAAATTAGATCTTGACATACTATGTAATAGCAAACATAATTTTTCATCATTAACAAAAGTAAGCAAGTCATCCATACTAAAGAGTAGTTTTATTTATGATGTCCCTTTAGCTTTTGAAAGAAAAAAAAAAAACTATTTTATGCAAGCAGAATTCATACTCATGAGCACCATTCAACAGTAATTGAATTTTTTTTAAAAAAATTTCAGCATTAAAACTAAATATTTGGTTAGTAACATCTTTTTTGTGCTCATTTTTATGAAACACCATATGGATTAAAACAACTGAATTTCATTCATTTTTGGATTCTCAAAGTGGAACTAAATAAAAAAAATTGATGATTAAGAAATTTTCGGGAAAAAAAATGCTACTCATCAAACATCAAAATTATTTTTAAAAAATAGAAATATCATTAATCAACAAAAATTAACTTTTGCAAACAACTACAGATATATTGGGTCAAAGTGAAAGTTTCAAATATAATGAAAATAAAGGTGTTTGTCACTTTTAAAGACATGTAAGTACTAAAAAATTAGTTCAATTCTTTCTTTAATTCAAAGAGCAAATAACATGAGCTTCTAAACAAGATTAATAAAATTTATTTAATTTTAATTTTCCAAATAATAAAAACAATTAAAAAATTTATTATTACAAGTTTTTTAATTCCATTTAATTACATCACTAGGGAGATAGGCAACTCTATTTCAAAGAGCAATGATGTCTCTCCACTCTTTTCTTGAAATGTAGCTCAATAATCCCCCTTTATTTTTGTTAAACAAATCACCACAAGTAACACCTGATGTTGAATCTATGTTAATAACAAAAATTATAGTAAAAATCTAGTTATCTATACCTGACAATGCCTTATATTATGATCCAAACAAAACAATGAAGTAAACCCTCCTGTTGTTGAAGAACGACAATCTCTAACTTACTAAATCACTTCTGATAAATCAATCCATGAAACAGTATAAAAGCTTATTTCAATTATTGATTTTCAAGCATTTTATAATTCAACTTTAAGTACCCTTGTTTATCATAAATATTGACAGAGTTACAAAATTAACCATGCTTTTTTTCATCATTTCATTCTTACTTGTTCCAAATGCTTTACTGAATGAAAAGACCAGTCCCAAATCCTCATTATGAGATTTTTTAAAGAGGGATTTAAATTTAACAAATATGTCATTACTTTCTATTCAGCATTAATAACCTTAATAATTATACGTTATTAACCTTAATTTTTATTTGGCTAATTTATATTTCAGAAGCTCTAAAACGAGGTTTCTTACCAGAAACTGAAATCGGACGTAGTAAAAAAGTGCGGGAAACGGAGTCTCAAGAAATCCGAAGTCATCTCACCTCAAAATATTAATTAAAAAAAAATTCAGACGAATGGCATTTGTTAAATAGCACAGTAATTGGAAATTATCAGTTAGTATTCTCTGAATCTTCTTAATTTTAAGAACTGTGAATCAATGCATTATTTATTCTTGCCTTCTATTTCAGAAGCTAAACTTATTATTAGTTCTAACTAAGAAATGCTTTTCCCTGTTTTTATCTTTTTTTTAATAGCGAAATTAAAAGACCACGCACTTTCAATAATCTGTTCTTTCAGACATATGTAAAAAATATAAAATCTTCTTAGCCGATTCTACTAGCGTCTCAATCCCAACGTAAATCCCTATGGCATGGACGAATCCATCAGTAACTGTACTTTTCGTAGGTAGGAACGTTGGACTGAGAGGGGCCGCAGGGATAAGCGTTGGCTTTTAAATGTTGAGTTGTATCACAACACTTTTCCCGGCGAGTTGAGAAAGAATGGTGTCTATTTTTCCAAACCACGTGTTGTCAGATGAACTTAACATATATTATCAGTAAACATTTTACTTATTTAATGGATATTTAATATAAGTTTTGTGGTTTTTATGTATTTAGTGGCTTTTTAATGGTTTTCTACTGTTGGTATTTTATTATTTCTATTGCTACTTTTAGAGGGTTCAGAATTGGCTGACAGTAATGAATCTTGAAAGTACTTTTTGTCTATACTTTTCACTAATATCTAATTTGCAATGTTTCTGTTTTTTAAAAAAATGATTTTTAAAACGTTGAATGAATATCATATATTTGTTGTCGGAGAAAAATATTTTTCTGATGATTATATTTTCCTTCACACTCGCAGAACAACTACTGTCTATTTTTTTAATAATTTCTAAACTCACCATTTCTATTCTTTTAAAAAAAATTTCCCTATTCTTAAGAAAAAATAATTTAATTCTATTCTGCTATTGCTAATTTTGTTATGATGTGAGAACATTTGTTATGTGAAATAAATTTTAATTTTGCTGAAGGTTGGATTATTAAATCATAGCTAATTAAAATGCGTTAGAAAATTGAAGAATCCAGAATTTAAAAAAGAATAAACTTCTAGAAGTAGAAATATTTTTACTGTTGAAGTATTTTCTATTATTTGATTAGTGTTAGGAGTAGATGTTGTTTTCATGAGAATTTAAACATTTTGGAGTAATATTTTGTGTTTTCTGCAGTTCCAATTTAAAGATATTTATAGCTGACTAATTTTATGGCATTAAATCTAATTCCCAAAACTATCATGCTCTCATACCTTAAATACATACATATTTCAGACACTATCAGGGAATTTAATGTGTTGCATTTATTTTCCTTCAGACAATTTCAGCTGTAAAACTTCTAAAAATATTTATGCAATTAGAAATTCTTTTCAAAAAGTTTTTTAAAAATGTAAAATATTACAATATTCTGTACATAGCTTCAGGAGGTTTATATTAGAATGTACCAAGTGCTCAAAAATTGATTTTTTCAAAGTAGTCGCAGAATTGGCAGTTTGAATCTGAACATTTTTTAAATATAAAAAGTAACCTTATGATTAGTAAGAAGATATAATAGTGTTCTAACTACTTAGGTAAATAATTCAGTCTTATATCTTTCTATATTTTAATGATTTTTTATTCTTAAACTGCAAGTATGGTCATGTTTTTCAGTTAAATTAATTTTTTTATATTATCCATTGTCTTATTCTTTATAAAGTAAATGAATTTAGCTTAGCATTTTGATTATAGTTTGTTCACATTATATGTCTTTATTCATAGCTTTTGTTAGTTTTAATTCCACCTTCTAAAATTAATAATTGATTTTAAAATATTTGGTGAGCAATTTGTTTTTTTTTTTAAATTTGATTTGTAAAAATGATTTAGTAAAATATTCTATGTCCAAAGCTTTCATATTATGCAATATCAATGTCTGTTGATGAAGCTCAGAAAAATATCCATATTTAATATTTTACATTTTTAATATAGTGTAAATAAATAAAAGATTGTAGTTGTTGGTTTTTGAATTGCTAACTACTACCAAAAGCAATGTTTAACAAACATTCAATGAATTTTAGCCCTAAGGATGCCAATATTCTTATTCTATTCTTTATCACTGCAACATTCCTATATTTTATGTGAATAAATATATATTTTATATTAATAGCAGAGCATGCTCAATGGTTTTTATGTTAACTGAGAGTATATTGCAAGTTTTATGATTAGCAGCCATTTATACATTTGTTTCCTCAATAATTTTCAAGCAAACTGAATGAAAACAAAAATATCATTTTCTTAACCATCTTAGAAAATTCATCTGGTATATAAATATTTAAAATGAGTTTTAACCAAAATACTTTCAATTATGATTTCTATGTTTTCTTGACTTTTCAGACTTGTTACAACTTTGTGTAAAAAATTGTAGAAATATATTTTTACTCATAGAAAAGAGCATATCTTTGTATAAATACTAATAAAAAAATGGAAACTATTTTCATTGTATTCTTTTAATATATTTTATTACATAAAGTTAATCTCTTCAAAAAGTCAACACAAATTAAGTTTATGAAATCCTGAAATATATTATATGTTTTTGTAGATGCTTTGTTATCTAATAAAGCTGAAAGCTTAATTTTTAATTATTAGATCAAAAAATTAAATTCAATTGAATAAAAACAACTTTCTTGAAAATTAAGACTTGTGTATGAAGTTAAAAAAAATATTTCATTTCTTATGCTACATTTAATAATGATGATAAAGAAAGTTGAATGTTTATTAAATTAAAATTTTCTATAAAGTATCTATTAACTGTAATTCAGCTATCACCAAGTTCTCAATTCTTGAGATCTGCAAGTTATACAGATTCACTAGTTAATTTAGCATAATTATAATATATGAATCAAAATATAGTTTGTAACACTTAACCAAATAACAGAATTGCAAGTCATCATGCACAGAATTATTGTAATATTTTTGTTTGCATTATCTATATAAAAACTCATTTAGTATATTACTTGCATGATTGTTTTGGTGTTATTATAATTAAATGAAGCTTAAATTAAAATAAATATTCATTAATATGGAAAGAAAAATTCTTTCACTCAATAAAATTATTATTTGGACAATTGGAACTAATTTATTCTTAAAATATTTTATATAATTGCTAGTATACTAATTCACACGTGTCTTTTAACAATTTGTTCTTGAATAGCAAGCAAGAGATTTTGATAAAATATGATTAAAAATTGAATAGATATTTACAAAATCACTACCAATTAATGATACCTTATTTTTATATATATGCTATAATTCTTATATTTACATTATTGTTGAAATATGAATTAAACAATGCAATAAATTTTCTGTAAATAATTATTCAATAAAATATTGAAAAAGAAATTTATTATATTAAATATAAATGATACTCATGATAGATTTTTCTGATGAATTTCAATAAGGAATAAAAGTAAAAGAGCCTTGAATGGTGGGCATGGAAACCTTGAATTTTTTTTTTTTTTTTTTGAAATTTTAATTAGTATTTTAAGCTGTAATGTGTCGTTTCTCCACAATAATTTCCGATAATATCACAGAACAAACAAGAATTTTACATTGTTTGAAATTTTCTTTATTTATATCAATTGAATTATAGAATAAATATATTTTCTTCTTACATTTATTAGGTTACATTATTACCCTAAAATCTAAATTGTTTTCATTATGTCCTCATGTAGTTAATTGCGTGATTTTCATCCATTATTGAAAGTCAAGTAAGAAGTATAATATCTAAATAATTTGTAAAACAAATTTTTAAAAAATGAAGTTACAATAGCTCAAATTTAGAAGATCTAGAAGACAAAAGGGTTATTTACATTTTCAAAGTGACATGTCAAGTAACAGTCTCAATCAGAAAAGTTTATGGTCACAATACACAGAATAATGAAGAATATTTAAGTAAGATAATGAAAATCACAATTTTAATGTTAAAACTACTTGATTGACTCATTAATATGAAATTATATCTAAACAATTTATCTGAAAATAAATACAGTCAAACTGGTCACCTAATGCGACAAGAACATATATATTATGAAATGCATAACAGAATGATAGAATAGATAATAATAAATATGAAAACAATATATTTTAATATTGCATAGTATTCTTTCATCATTTTTTTGTTTATGTTTGATTACATTATGTTTTTTAATATATACATTATAGATTGTCCATCCATATATATTGCATTTTTATTATATATTAAGCATTTTACCATTAGTGAGCAATATCTCTTAAGTAGATAATATCTCAAAAAACAATTAGCTTCTAAATTTAACTTTTAGTTTTCCTTAGTGTGATTCAAGTAAACTTTAATTTTTTCTTATCACGATTTCATATTTGGTAAGGATTTCTTTGTGTTTTACATTATTTTGTTGTTAAAATAGTAGAAACTAGTAGTGTGTAAACTTGCACTATCATTTTAATCAGATAAACATTAAGATTTAGGCAAGAAAAACTTGGACAAATCAAATAAAACCAATCAAGATTTTTCAAATAAATTAATAAGTATTTCATTTATTCACAAAAGGATGATGAAACAAGACTTTATTCCCAAACATTGCTAACATGATTTTATATCACTGAACAACAATATATAAGAAATTACCATGTACAAATTTATTTACATTTTGAAGCTGTTTAAAGCTAAAAATTGATGTTTTATTATATGTTTCTCTAAAAACTACCTAGTTAAGACATGAACTTAGTACAGTTTAGTCAAAAAATTGTGTAATACAGTGCTATATATTTTATTTTTTTCATTTCATATGATGATTAATTTGTTCTTTTATTTATATTATGCTGTCAAACCAATAAGAATTTGGTATTTGACTATATTTCTAATTTTCCGAGGGTGATTGCTTCATTCAAAATTTAACATTAGCTTGTTATTTAATTACAGAATTTTCAGGAAATTATATTCATACTCGTAAGCATGAAAAAAAAATAATAACTGCTACATGATTTAGCAGGTAAAATCAATTCTTTCCTAACTATAATTTATTCGCTCCAATTTTTGCTTTTCTAATATGAATTCTTCATATCACATTTCAAAAAATTGGTATAATTAAACTACAGGGTGACCAAAATAATAGTTGTCCCCATTTGGTGGCATCTGCTACTAAATAGAATGAACTTAAACTCCATTAAACCTCTATTAAAGAGGGAAGGATTTTCATACGGAGACACATTGGTGCTACTAGAAATAGAACATTAGGGTTCCAAGGCTCATGTGGAACTTTTTCAATATAACCCCTTCATTTATACGATATATTGCACTAAATAGGGTTTTTTTTTTTCGTATTTATTTCCCTGTGCCTACCACAGTCTATGCAAGTAAATTGATTGCATTTTGCTCATTAATTCACAGTTATTATGAAACAAGGAAACTTACTTTATTGCCTTTCAATAGATTATCGATAAACTGACATATCGACAATCTAATAAAGCTTTATTGACTATGTATTTTTTGATTGACTCTTATTATTTAGAATTAATTGGTTCAAACAACATATTTGGCTGTGTTGCAAGAAGTATATTTAATAAAAAAATGGTTATTCTTTATATTGAAATTATGACATGTACATTCCAACTCTCTATATTTGTATAATGTTAGTTAATAGTAGTTAGCATTTTTCAGTTAATATTACTTCTGTTTCAATTATTAACTGAAAAATGTAGTGGTTTCCTAAGGGGGAAAAAAAGTTATTTATTTTCTATCTTCAGAATGTCAATAATAGGCTGCAATATTATAAATATTCTGAACAACTTTTTATCAAAAAGAGCATTATATTAATCTTTCAAGAATATTTATATTTTGAAATATACTGAGGAAGCTACAAGTGTGAACATGAAACTCTTCATAACATGATTTTTGAAATAGAAAAATAAATCATAATTTAAAGAAAAACAGTATTAAAAAAAACTTGTTTCCTCCTAAACGTTTGTAGCGAGTTATATTTTAATAACTTTATACTACTGAATATAATAATTTAAATAGTTGTGTGTTAGAAAAAAGACCATCATAAAATTCAATTCTTTGCAACTTTAAATCGTTATCAGATGTTTAATTAAAAAAACTCCATCATAAAATGCAATTCTTAGCAACTTTAAATCCTTAACAGATGTTTAATAAAAAAAATTCATCGTATGAGAATAGTTTTAAGTATATGTACAATTGTTATAATTTATAATTAATTTGAACAGAAGTACTTAAATTATCAATAAAACATGAATTGAAATGCAGTTTTATTTTATGCATTAAGACGGTTCATATTTTCTTAGCTTGTTTATTGAGATTCATCTGTTAAGTAATAAAACTCAATTTGTTTTATTTATCAAGAAGTGGAGAATAACTTGTAACAAAAAATTTAGAAATTTATAATATTGTAATTACAATATCTACCAATTCTATTTAAACCCTATGGTTTAATTAGAAACATTAGTATACATTTAGTACTTTATAAAAAATTCTAATTAATTTCTAAATTTATGCAAAATTAGAGTTTTGATTATTTTTTAAAAAATGAATAAATCATGTTTGGATTATATGTCTTCTACTCTTAAAACTCGTTATTTAAATTCAGTCAGTTATTTCATTCCTGTTAGTTTATCACTTTTACAAAAATTTAACTTGCATTTACATAGAGCTACAAAAGCACCAGAATAATATGACAAAAAAAATCAACATGTATGAGATAAAGATTTGTTTTATTTCCATATTATGAAACTTACATATCTATACCACATTACCTCTTCATTCATTATGTAGTTTATACCTTTCTATATGATAAATGTTCCGTTTACGAAATGCAACTCAAGACAATACCCACATCCTGCTCTGCGAAACACGATTCGACTGAACCGGGAAAACTGTTGTGATACAACTCAACATTCAAATGCCAACGCTTATCCCTGGTGCCCCTCTCACTCAAACGTCCCTACCTGTGAAAAGTACAGCTCGCGATGGATTCCCCCATAGGGATTACGTTTGGATTGAGACGCTAGTGCCGATTCTCGAATCAAATAACTTTTTAAAAACAAATTTCGAATAAGACAATCAAGAAAGAGATAAACTAAGCCAAAATAGCATCCTGTAGCCATTGTGGCAGACCTAGATCTTCAGTGACTAAAGATAGAAAACAACTTTATTCCTGGCAAAACGCGTCGATAACATTTTTCTGATTGTTTGATTGAATGCGCTCATTAAAAAAAATATGCACTTTTTCTCATTACATTGCCGAAGGCGTCGAACTAGAACATTTTTAAGTCGTGCTATATCTTTCATATCTCTTCTCTTCATCCATTATGCCAAATGCGTGGCTTGTAACATTCGACCAGTTTATCCAGGCTTTGGTGCACATGCGGAAGGAAATCAGCCTAAGGTGTCCATTCAGTATTTAAACCCTTATGTCTGATTGGAGCATTTAAAATTGTAAACAAAGTTCAAGCAGGTTACAGTAGAGCAGATAAAATGTTACTAGTAATTTTATATAATTCTGTTATATTTATATTTCTGAGTATAAAATTGTACAGAGTTACTTGAAAAGGCGTATTGTATCCGGTAAGAATATTTTAACTGTTTACACGCCAATTTTGTTGACTAATTCATTATTTCTTGTTCTTTAAAAGCTTGGCATGTTTAAAAAAAATCCTCAATTCTATTCTTCGCTTATCATTTATTTGTAAGATTGAATACATTTTGGAGTTAATGTGAAAATTTTTCCACTTGTTTGGTCATTTTTTTAAAAATTAGTTTTCTTGATAGTGAACTCGATTTCAGAGCTCCTCAGACAAACACATGGGCGATGTTTGAAAGCATAAGCCGATTCTTCCCTTACTTTATTTTTCTGGAATATTGTGTTATTACATGTATATTAACTTGAGAAACTGTAAACATTTTTTTTTTCAATTATCCTGTTTTGCATTAAAGAAAATGTCACCCTCCCCACTTTGTAATAGCCCATTGACAGGAGGATCAAATATTCTTTTTATAAGCTGATTTTTATGTATGCTATAAAATTTATATGCTTAAACAGCCAGTTTGTGTATGGCTCATTTATATCATTTTAAGACTAGTCATCACAAAGTTGAAATGAGCTAGTAACTTCATAACTGATTGTTTGAATTTTTGCTTTTCTAAATGATAACCCTATGTTTCATCAATACCTCAATGATAAATATGTATCAAGAGATGCTCATGAACATTTCAATTTAAAGCAAAAATTCGTTGCACGTTTTAAGTTGATGTTGCCCAATAATAGATTATCTGTAATCATGAACAAAATTTTCTTTATGGGCATTTAAATATTGAGTACAAAAGTTGGAGTGCTCAATTCATCTACCAATCACCAATATTTTCTTGACTAATTATCAGTTCTTTCTAACTGCAAGAACTTTATAGCTTCAGTCACTTTTTTCTGCTTATTCAGACTGTGTGAATATCATCAGTAGATTGCTATCTTCAGCATTTCTCTTATTTTAAATTACTTGTTGTTCTTAATTTTCTTCTTCTTTTGCTTACCCCTATTTGATACAACTAACCATGGACACTTTTCATATGCTTGTTTTGCCTAAAATGAAATTCTTCAATTGAAAATAGTTACATAATAAAGAAATATACATATTCAGTACAAAACATTCTGTTGTTAGATTATCGGTAGATAGAGTTAAAATCAAAGTGAAACTTAAAAATAAAGATCTATTATGTATAATAGAGTGTAATAAAAAATGCGGGATACAGTGATAGGCAATATTCATTTGAATTCATCTACACAATCGAACAATGATTTCCCAGGTAAATGTGGGCAACTTGCAGATTTGTTATTCTCAATGCCAAAAGAGAGAGCTGAATGCCGCAAATTCACTCCAAAATTTGGTTCACAGAATTCAGTGTGTCACAATTCATCTTTCAAGTTTCAATGTTAAATTTAAAAAAAAATTCTATTGCAGAATGTTATTGATTTTAGAGTAATGAACTTTTTTTCACAACTGCTTTTTTAAAAAAGTCATTTAAACAAACAAGTGTGAGTAATATATTATGCTGTAAAAATTGACCATAGAGAAAATTGTCAGTTTCTTGAAGTAATAAAAATTTGATGATTTCAGAAAGTACAAACTAAGTTTTTAAAATGCTTAATTATTTCAATAATTAAAATGATTTTTATCCAATTGAAACTGCTTGTTGCTCAGATAAATTTAAATACATATTTTATATATGATGTATTTCAATTTAACTATATTTTATATGTAATGAAAATTATGGAAACAAAAAGAATGTGGAATAATTACTTTTATTAAACTTATCAAAACATTGTGTTGATTTGTTTTTCATTGCTTGGTGATGCATCCAGAAAATTGCTTTTATATTAAATAAAGCCTTTTTTCTGTGGTGGGTTTCTAAGTTCATATAAAATTATCCTTATCTATTAAATTTCTTTTAGTATTTGATTTTATTTTCCATGCATCAACATTTTCATTTCAATGAATATCAAGTTATGTTATCAAGTTAATTATTCTCATAATTATTTTGTTTAATAATTCTTAATAAGTTAAATTTGATACAATAACTCTGTTTTAGAAATAATTGTCATATGTATTTTGTAAAAAAAAAAAAGACTTTATTTGGAAAATTATTTAAAGCAGTTATCTAATACGTATCCAATGAATAGTATGACGAAATCAATATTACTACTGGTGTTTTTAGCCACAGAACAATAATCAAAACACCATCTGAAAATTAAAGGTTAAAAAATCTGCATTGTTAACCATTATTAAAATTTGATTTCAGTGTCCTGTGTTGAGGAAAAGAGACAATCAAACCTTAGACTGGTAGAGAGAGGGTTGTATGACAGATCCGTACAGTACACTTTCCATACTGATCATAAAACTGTCAAGCAATGGTTTTGTTTACAAGATGGTTGTGTTACTGATCAGATTCATTTCTAGAAGAGGTTGCAACATTTTAAACGTTATCTTAAAAGTGTCCGATTTGGCGAAAGTTATCATGATGTTTAACTCAATTTGGAATACTTAATGACTTATTGTTAATACAGTTTCGTGCATTTTAAAACAATCTTCTGAATTTCCACTTTGTTTTCTATGAAACATGAATTGCTTTTAATTGATTTTATTCAAAAATGTTGGATAAAAATCAATGAATTTCTTCTCATATAAATACTGCATTCACTTCGAAAAAATTATCTAGATTTTAGAAAATACATTACTTTACATAAATTCAACGATTTGCATTAAACGAAAGAGTTTTGTTTTCATTAGTTTTGATTTTGTTTCTTCTTGATTCAGTTGTTTACTTCAATAAGTTCGAACACTGAAATCTATGTTATTTAAATATAAGTTGCTTACTTGAAGTATAAATAAATGAGATTAATATTATTAAAATGATTGTAAGAAGGAATTAAATACAAATACAATTCTTGAAATACCGTAAGTAGTAAGAAATGCTTTCATTCACGGATGTTAAGTTTCCATGTTATATAAGTTTTTAAAAAACCAGCTTCACAGTGGAAGCGCCATTACAAATTTAAAATTTTCTGTTTGTCATAATAGATTTAATTTCAAGGTTGTATCATGTTTTAAAAAATAGGTAATCTGATAAAGATAAATTATTTGTTCATTATATAACTTATTTTTTATATCAGATATCTGTAGAAGATGTTAGTTGAATTGAAATGTAATTTTCTTTTAGAAGCACTATTTAGTACTCCATAACACAAATCTACTGCTGAAAAATAAACAGAATAAAAAGTGAATTTTACATTACTATATGCATAATATTTTCTTCAGAAATTTAGAAAAAATATGCAATTATTTCCGATTTCAAAAAAATGTAGAGCCGTTTTAAACTTTCTAGAGGCCCACATGAAATGCAAATCTCGAAACCCTTTTCTCCTTTAAAGACTTAGTTTCAATGTTGTTGCATTTTTTAAAATCTGTACTCTGATAAAGACAAATTATTTATTCATTATAAAGCTTTTCATTTTTTATATGACCCAAATTATTGCAAGTACACTTTACATCAAAACAATGCAAAAAAAAAGCCTATTAAAACAGAATTACATTAATGCTAACTAATCATTTGCATCTGAAAATCTATAAAAGAAGTTAACTGAGTCAAATATTTAATTTCCTTTTAGATGCATTATATATTAAATCATAACCCAAATCTAATGTTGAAAAATAAAAAAGAAAAGAATAAAATATATCTCGATAAAATATCTCGAATTTCAATTCATAAAATGAAATAACTGTCTTAGATAAATAATAAACTTCCAGATAACACACACACACACTGAAAGAGAGAGAGGAATAGATTTCAAACATGGGAACTTATGCTTAAAATTTTTCGTTGAAAATTATTCAAAAATTAAAGTGTAGAATATTCCGACTTTAATCTAAGAATTTTAATTAACAAAGGACTTTCTTCCAAAAATAAAAGTGAATAGAATATATATGCATCTATCTGTCTATTTAAAACATGAACCATTGAACGTAGAGATAATAAACTTGAGACAAAGATATTTATGAGAAAGTGCAATTAATATTTGGAGAAGTGCACTTCAGTGACACATTTTTAGATTTGTATTTTGCTATTTTAGATTTTTTCAAAGTTTAAGAAAGTATGAAAGTATAAAAAAATAAAGTATGAAAAAAAAATAATACGGTAAAATATTAGACATCATTAAATTTTTTTAAAAAGTTTCAAAATGTTGTAAAAACTATTTTTATTGTAAAATTTTAGAAAGGTATCACGGAAAAAAGTATTTCTTTTAGTTTTTCATTAGTTAAAATTTCAAAAAGAAAAAAAAATCTGATCTGATTTGTACAGAGCCATTACAAGCACACAAATACAAAAGTTTTTCTTTGTGTTTAAGCCTCAAAATTTAGTTGAAAGCCCAATACTTTTTCTCGCTAACAAACAACATATGTTTTAACAAACCTAGACCAATTACTCCCTTCCCCCTTTTTTTTTTTCAAAGAGCTACGCATGATTTATTGGACTTTACGACCTGTACGGTTATGTCTGTACGGATCTGGCATACAACTGTATCGCAATGCATGAACCCTTGTTTTCAGTATTGTATATCGCGTACGGTACTGAAATACAAGGGTACTGCAGTTACCAGATTGCAACTATCACACCTCTGATTGGTTAGCTGATATACTTAAGAACTAAGTAGCTTCAAAAAAAATATTTTGACTCAGGAGACGGACAAGAGATGAAAATGAAGTCAATTTTCTTGAACTGATTGCATTTCGCTTCTGCATAAACGTGGTTTAATATTTATCAATAACGTTTAGAAATTTAGAAAAATTCGCAATTTAATATAATCGTACTTACTCGATTTTTTATTGGTTTGCATTTCGTTTCAGACTTTTCTCCAGAAACGCAATCTCCTGAGATATGTCAACTCATCAGAGCCAAGCTAATATATGTTAAGATCTTCTCTTTTCCTCCGTTTGACTCGGCAAACATTTCAAAACACTGAAAATGGAAAAAAAATTGATGTAATTGGATACTGACAATTTAATTTTTAAGTTCTAAAAATTTAAAAATTAAAATTGAGCAAAAACTTGATTCTAGAAAAACAAGTAGCAATAAAAAAAGTTGCCCCCCGCAAATCATTTTTAAATATAAGAAAAATTGCTAAATATTGAAAAAAGGAATAATAAATTTTCTAATTGAATTTGTAAGTAAAGACTTTAAATATCAAATAAAAATATTAATATATAGAATATTCATAATAAATATTAAGTAACTTTAATAAAAAAAACTTTCCATATTTTTTAAAACGATTTTCGCAAATACGCAAATATCAATAAATCCTAAACAGTCGCGTGGTAAATTAATTTGTAACGTATAATTCAACAATAATTTTTACAAAAAAAAAAAAATCATTTTTTAAAACACTTGAAATGCCTTTATAATAAATCTTCGTGTGAATTCAAGATCAAAAGATTTATTCCTTTATGATTAAGGAACTCAATAAAATTGGCGTTTTTAATTACATTTCGTAAATAAAATGCAAAACAGCTCCAACAGCTTCAAATCTAAAAAAACTTGCGTGTCGATTCAATGATTTACTACAAATGTAAAGTTCCTTAATAGAAATTAGCTAAATTTTTAGCTAATGAATTTTTCCTATATTTTTTTGCATACTTAATTTTTTTAAACCGGTTTCAAGTGAATTGTGTCCTATCAACATCACAAATGTCGTTATGTTGGTCGCTTTTCTAGCGTATCTCCGTCTTCATGTTGTGCTCTACATTCATGATTTTGCGGTTTCCTTTTTTCTAACTTGAATACTAAAATTATTTATGCAAGTATTTTCAGAAAAATATTAAATTAAAAATTATAGGTTGTCTTCAGTTTTTTTAGAAGTTAAAATTCGAAATAAAGCTTAAATGTAAACTGACAAAAATATAAAAAAAATCTTAACACATTTTAAATATTCAGCTATATAGTTCTTTGTTGCTGTTGAATTAGTCTGCCAAATAAAAATGAATATTTTTTTTAATTTAAAATCCTAGAAATACAATTAAAATTCAAGTAAAACTCCATTTTTTGCTAGAACATATTGATTATAGAATTCTTTAAAATCTGCTAAACAAATTAATTTACTTTAAAAATCCCATTAAGAAAGACGAGATCTTGGACAGCTAAGAAACTGCTGCTTTGTCTATTTAACTTTCCGGCGATGCACTGGCAATAAAACTATGAATTTTCAAGCCGTATTGAAAGATATTTTTCGCTAATAACTCATCCATTGCCGGAACTTATTTGCACGTGTATGAAAATATTCCTTTTCAAATGCTGCATAGTAAAAAAATATATATATATAAATTAGAGAACAAAAAAAGTGGTATAATTTCTTGTACGTGAAAATAGAATTTTTAATAAATAAAAAAAAATCATTTTTTTTCCTAAAAAAAATTGTTTAAAATATGATAGGTAAGGACTTTTTCAACCAGCTCTAAAGATATTAACAACATTTTAATAAAGTAAAATGAATTCAATTGTAAAAAACTCGAATAAAACTTCCTACCTTGTTATTTTCAGCAGTTCAAACATAAAAGCTCATTTTGCAGTGCTTATTGAATAATAACATATTTCATGGCTCCTAAATATACAAACATTACGAAAATTATGAGTACCAAATAACGATGAAGATTAAAAAGTTAAGTCATCAAACGCAGATTGCAGATGAAATTCGCAATTGAAAGTACAGACTTTGTTAATGCAAAGATAATGATTTAAATTATTCACCGTTCATTTCTTCCAAAAAAATTTTACAATATAATCATTCACGAGGCATCGAGATTATAAAAATTACAATGTTTAGCATTCGGGTTCAAACGTAGAAGAATAATATGCTCACATGCAAAAACATCTTGGAGATTTCGAAAGGTATGGAAAAATAAATTTAATAGCATTTTTAAAAATGCATTGGTAAATTTAAGATAGATCGAGTTTTTAAAAATATATTTTCCAGCATCTGGAAGAGATATGGAAAATGCAGGGGACAATGTGGCCGGGCTGTCAAGTGCCCGGTTTCAGTATCGGATGATTCCATATCTGAGTCAATTTCTTGAGAATTTCAATTTGCACGCTGCTTTGATAGATGCTGAAGAGGAAATCGAGGTTCAAATGTCTTTCCTCTTGTGAAGTGCAGAAACACAGAGTTCAAATGTCATCATCGTCATCTTATTACAGTTGAAAATGAAAAGTCCAATCCCAAATTCTCATTATGAGATTTTAAAAAGGGATTTTAATTTAACTAATACGTTATTACCCTCTATTCAACACTTATACCTTAATAATTATATGTTATTAACCTTAATTGTTATATGACTAATTTTTATTTGAGAAACACTAAAAGGGGGATCCTTATCAGCAACTGAAATCGGACGTAATAAAAAGATGCGGGGATTCGAAGTCTCAAGAAATCTGAAGTTTTCTCACCGGTGAGCTATCAGGCGATCGGGAACCCAGCGAGCTACTTCGTGTTATGCAGAGGCGTACGGAAAACCATCTAATTTTTGATGTCCTGCTGTTAAAACTCTTTCTTCAATAAATGCTAAATAACATGCAATCTACTCTAACTGTTATCACTCCTCTCAATGCCTCTTAAGCGGCATAAATGGCTGATAGAATTTGGGAAGTGACACCATCAGAGGCAAGCAACGTTTTAAGCTGTAATTCTAAATAGTACCCTATCTCACTTAGATCTTATTGAGCAAATTCGAAAAGAAATTGCATCTTTCGCAGGAGAAGCGTCTCTCCATGGCGCAATCACTTTCGCTTTAGAAAGCGCAACTTTTTGCGTTTAAGGATATCTGTTGTTGCCATGAAAAGTTCTAAAACAACGCCAAGAAAATTATTAAGCCGTGTTTCTTCTCAGGAAATGCCGACGGACAGACTTAGAGGCGAAGAACCTCCTGCCTGCTGAAACATCACAACATTGTCGCCTATTCATATTTGATAAAAAAAATAAAACTTTCTTTCTTTATAGGTACTAGAAGTGACTATTGTATGTTCCCTCCAAATAAAAATGAAGTAAAACCAAAACTGTTTCAAGGTTTTCTTGCTGCTTACGACTCACCAATAGAGGTTTAGGGAGGAAAATGTAATCTTTAGCTTAAGGAATTAAAAAAAAAATGCATTTCTATTTTATATTTGTAATGTTTTTTGAGCAATAAATTGTGCTGATTTTTTATACCATTTCAACTTAAAAGCTGATATAAAAAAATGTTGTTTGTATTATAACGAAACTTAATTTAAAATGATGATGATGATCTCGTGTCCGTTTTACAACTGAAAGAGCGGGTGCAGTAGCTTCTGAGGGTATGGACCCCTGAGCAACCAAGTGCAGAAGTCTGGCTTCTAGCTCATATGAGGATAATACACACACATTCACTTGCACAACCTCTTTTTACTGGGGGCACACTCACACAACTCATACATAGTATACCAGAAGAACAACCATGCCCTAACCGGGACGTCCATATCACGAGGAAGACGCGCTTCCTCTGTGCCAGGACACCGGCACTAAATTAAAATGTGATGTAATTAAAAAAAATGCTAATGTTGTATCTGTAAAAACTATATGAGACAATGATCAGTATACTAAACTATTAAGTGAATTTCTTAACTTTACTAAATCGTCATGCGTTGACCAAACGGGTCAGTATATTATAATGCATCATATGCAAATATTTGATGCACCTGTAATTGTCAAAGCTCAACGTCTGCCATTGGATAAATCCAAAACTAACAAAATGAAATTCAGAAGAAAAAAAATGCTCAATGCCAAATATGCCCTTCAAGCAGTTATCTCCATTACATTGGTTTTGAAAAAGGTATCATTAGATTGGCGTTCCTTAAATGCACAAACGGTCAAGATATCCAATACCCTGTATAGTTGATTTTACTAGTGAATTACATGGTAATAATAATAAACAATTCAGTCATCAATTACACTTCCCCTAATTTCTATTGCTCTCGAGAATATCCATAAAACCCCAATAATTACTCCTTTCGATCTTTTTGAAAGAATAAGAATGCAATTTGGTCTATGCAATGGTTCTACAATTTTTAAAGATTTATGGAAGAAGTAACTAGAGACTTGGCGGTTGTATATGCCTTAATTGATGATATTTTAATATCTTCAAAAACTGATCAGAAGCATACGTACCATGTCAGAATTCCTTTTACAAAATTGTGTAGTTATGGATTGACAATTAATTAAAAAAATGTAAATTTAATATATCTGGTTTAGAATTTCTGGGATATCAAGTTTCAGAAAATGGTTTATAATCATTACCTGATCTTGTTGAAGCTATTCAGAAGATTCCCAAATCACAAACTTTAACTCAGTTGCTTAGATTCTTGGGCAAGTATAATTTTTATAGGCGATTATTAACAAAGCCGCTCAGATTTTAGACCCTTTGAATATATTCTAAAAAGTTTCACAAAAAAGTAAAACAAATATTCTAGTCCTTCTAAAAAGTCAGAAAATCCAATTCAATAGTCTGATGGAGCAGATAAAGCATTAATTTTTGCTAATGAGCAATTCAAAGACAAAATACTGGACCCAAAAATATGTTAAAGGTCTGAACCACTAATGGCAAAAGGAATCACGACACATTTTGGAATGTGATTTAACTGTTATACATTTCTTAAAAATCATTACATAATCTTTCCTTTAAATATTTTCCTTACTGAAACATCGTATAATGGAAATTGTATCGCTGATAAATAGATTTCAAAGTGGTATCTGAAGATTAGATTAGTCTGATAGTTGCAGTTTTTTTTTTTTTTGCTCAATTCAAGTACTTTTATGTTTTTAGAGTAGTTTAACTGAATATAAAAAAAAGGCAATTGAGTTTGAAATCAAAAAGCTGATGTCGAACCGCACTTATTACTTTGAGGTCCAAAATATTAATCAGAAGACCACCCGCGACACATTGATTTGATGAATTGAAATGTACTTGTTTCGAAAACAACACATGGCATGGTTTTAAATTCAGCCATTATAGTCCCATTTAAAAGTACACTAGAACTATTTAGGAACTAACGTGGTCATTTTGAACTACGGTCGGATGACGAGGAGGGCACCTAATCCCTCATATACTTTTCCAAACTTCCATACCATACCAGAGGGAGAACATTTGATTCCGACAGATTTAACTTTTACCAGATCCTTTTATCCTCTTGGGAGAGGGTCTGAAACCTTCCATCTTTGAAGCCTTCACCAGCCCACCTCATTCAGATTTAGGCTTTGAATGCCTACTCATCTGAAAGTATTTTTAACCTTGAATTTTCATTTCCTCTCCGTGCATGTCCAGGAGGTCTATTTAGGGGCAAGTTTGGCTTGGTTTATTTTAATTATAATGACATTCTAGTTTAAAGCAAAATTAGGGATATTTGGAGCGGATCTCGTATTTTTGAACTTCGGACAGATGACAAGGCCGGCCCTAGATATTTCGATCCCCTCTTCAAGCTTCCACACTCCACCAGCCGAAGGACGTTTGGCCCCAACAGGTTTATCGTTCACCAGACCGGCTTACATGACGTTTTTCGATGAAATCGAGTTTCAAACTTGAAACCCTCAGGTTCCGAAGTTGAGACCTTGCACCCTGACCACCACAGCCCAGCATAATTTAGAGAAATTGTTAAGATCGGAGATTTCTGGTACATTATTGTTTCATACATTGATTTTGCACCAGGTTCAAATCCCTAAATAACTTAAGAGATTTGTGAAACAGTGAGCATTTAAAACGCAGATTTATGTCAGTCTTTTAATTTATGCGCATTCAAGTATAGTATTTGGTTTCCCAATAGAAAACTGATTTGGTTAGTCCATTCTGAATTATCCTAGAGTTATTTTAGTAAGAGAAAATGAATAAAAGACGGCTTGCTGGCGCAGAGGAAACACGCCTTCCTCGTGTTCTGTGAATCTCGGTTCGGGCATGGTTGTTCTTCTGTGCTCTATCTGTGAGATGTGTGAATGTGCCTCCCTTTTAAAAAGGGGCTGTGCAAGCGTTTGTGTGTGCGATTCATCCTCATATGAGCTAGAAGTCAGACTTCTGCCTTCGGGGGCTCAGGGGTCCATACTCTCAGAAGCTACCGCACCCCTCTTTCCATGGTAAAAAGCGGACACGACATCATCATCAAAATATTGTTTTTGTTGTTGTTACTTATGGCACTTGCCAATGGACAAGCTCTCTGCTGATACAGCAGCAGATTTAAGCCGAAAGGAGCGTCTCTGGTTTTTGAAGTAGCGCCATTTAGGGTCAAGAGTACGACTTAGCTACACACTCACCATATTTGCTTGCACAGTCCCTTTTTACAGGGGGGCACAGTCACACATCTCACAGATAGCACACAGCAGAACAACCATGCTTGAACCGGGACTCCCAGAGCACCATCAAAATGAATAAAAAATATTTAATCCAAGGCGAATGTTAAGCTATTAAGCGATACCAAATAGAATTAATTATTCTTATAATATTCTTGCCTATTCATTTATTATTTGGGATGGATTCTTTTAAAATGTTTAAATAACTATTGTAAAAACATATTAGTTTTGTCCATAGGTTTTTAAAAAATTCATTAAAGCATGCCGTTCGGGAGAATTAACTGAAAAAAAAAAAGGGTCTGATCATATCGCTTTTTCTATCCGTTTGATACTTAGCCTCGCCTTAGAAAGTTATGATTGATTGAGTACCGGGGAAATAGCTAGGAAATTGAGGGTAAATCATTTTGACGATAAAGAAGAAAAACTGCATAAGTTTAAAGAAATTATCGAGGGTTTAAAATTCAGGCTTGAAAAAAAAAAAGATATACAATCTTCAGTAGGATTTCGAATTTTTCGATGAAATATACGAAATTATGATCGGTAAGATTCTACATTCTTGAATAGTTAACATAGGAATTTTCAATTTTAAAAACGTTTTTAAGTTGGTACATTTTCTGTCACTTGGATGGTGTGAAAATCAACGGTCATGGAATGAATGGCTCTGCAGGAGCACTTATTAAATGCAGAGTTACTAAATATTTCACCTCAATTCTTTTTTTTTTGTCTCTTAGATACTCGTTGAAAAAGCATTAAAACATTATTTTTCATTGAAAACTAGTCAATCTTTTAACACTTGACTCTATGGCCTTAAAGTGTAATATCGCACACAGGCTAATTGCACAATATCTTTTTAAAGTGATATATATGCTTTAAGATGACAAGAATTAAACTCTGCAATAATAGATTTCTATGATTTTGATAAACTTTTATAAATACTTTTAAATATGGAGTTTAAGAACTTCAATTTAGTGAAAATTGTATTCATGCTCGTGCATATAGCAACGCCATTAAATACGTGTTTGTGTGTTATAATTCTATGCTTACTGATATTTTTAAAATCCTCTTTTTTTCTAGTCATGGCAAGCACAATACGATCCCTGGATGGCAATACTGTACTTTCTTTAAATTGTGAAGTACAAGGAAGTGTCAAATTATAGGCTTGAAATTTGGCGAAATAAAAAACAACCAATGAGCCTCGTTTTCTGGAAACTGTGGAATATCGAAGATGCAACACTTGAAAAATTGGAAAAGTGACTTCTTCGTCTTCATGGCATGTGGTAAAATTCTATTTTGACTATAAAGTTTGAAATTTAAAATATAAGATTAATTTGAAATACATAATTTTGCCAAGAAATGTCTCTTAATTGTTTAAGGTGTATATAACTTGGAAAATTGTTCATTCTATTGAAAAGTAGAATATATTTTATGGTATCGAAGTTGCTAGATCTAGGTTTTACATAAATCTCTTTATCAGCAAGTAAAATTGATCAAATAAAAAAACATAGATTATATCTTATCTAAACGTCAAAATTTGCTTGAGATGATAGTATATTTCCTGAGACACTTTGCATTTTAACTGCTGGACATACGAATTTAACTTTCTAATTAGATGACACATCCAATATTAAACATTAATTGTTATTTTAATTCCTATAATCTAGCGTGTTTTAAGACAATGAATGATGTTTAAGACAAATACTCATATTTTTTAACAGTTGTATGCCAATGCCCCGAAACTCATTCTGAGAACACCTTTATCAATTGCGCGATAATATTCAGAAATACCATCGGGAGATGCTTCCCTGAAGCATTTTAACCCTTTGCTGTCAGAAAGATAGTTCTATACACAATTAACTTAATAAAATTACCTGTTTATTACACGAAATAATAAATACTTACAGCTGCTTTGAGTTTCCCTGAAAAAATGAATCTTCATCATTTTAATACTCTTTAGGAATTTTTAACTGAAATTTTTAAGTGTTAATACAATTTTGAATAGTTGTTGAAAAGACATGACTACAAAGAGTTGATTTGCATTTTAAAAAGTTTAATATATATTTGCTATATTCGTATACATTATAATAAGGCATCCATTATTTTATAGTGTGAGTGTAAAGAATCTTTGAATAATTCACAATAAGTCTTTAAAAAACTTAAAAATAAAAGTTAACCTTAAGATATGAGGAATCTATTCTCATTGTTAATCTATATATTGGAGTAGGTGTTCGAACTTCACTTTCTAATTTTCTGTTCTATTGTAAATAGAATGTCTTATATTTACTAAAAATTAGATTGCAGGGTCAAATGGGATTCTAACTCTGTGATGGGAAAATCGGAAGTAACGCAATGTATTCTTCATATATTAAGCCCTTCAAGTCTCTTTTGAAATCCTTTCCACATAACACTTCGAGTTTCGATATGTTGACAAACAGATATCAATGTAAGGATGCGACAAGACTGTATATATTTAATTGCTCTATTTTGTAATCTTAAAACGGTATAATTGTTTGATAAATGGCATCAATGACTAACGCAGCCGGAATGCAAGCTATATTTAGTCAACAGTGGTCGATTTGGCCTGAGCAAAATACTAAGTCGTTTTTGGATGAGATGCGAACGGAAAGTTTAGTGTCGGTCAGTTAGTCATCTGTGTCTAACATAGCTCTTAGTGTGTAGTAGAAAAACTGCATGTCATGCATAAATTCGTTTATCTATTTTCAAGCAAGAATTTCTTTTTCCACATTCTTAGAATAAAATGTTTTCGTTTGTTCTAAATTTGATGGAAATCGTTACAATGAATGAGGTTTATTTTAACCACCTGTATTCTAAAAAGTGCTTCAATATTTGGCATCTTTATGTCTAATCTTAACATCGGGAAGTTATGGCTTTAGTTTTTGACTTCATCCAAGGCAAATATACAGAATGTATTTATATGTACGTGACCGATTTTAAAATGAATCAAACCATCAATTGAAATACTTCTCCGTGTTCAATATATTCTGGTAAAATTCTTCCTCTTTGACTATTTTGAAGTTCTTTTTGTCAAGCTTCGGTCAGTAATTCCAGCGGAGCATGTTGACGGTACTGATGTCAAAAATAAGTGTCGCCTGAATGGGTCTTAAGCTTTCATTCATTCGACAATTTTTCTGAAACGATAGTTCTAGTTTCCTAGGCTATTAAATTTTGTAGGTTCTGTCTGTTTTGCAAGGCAAAGCCCTAAAACAGGAGAGGAGCCCCCCCCCCCCAAAAAAAACCATTGGTAAAACAATGGGATGGTAAATTTGAAATAGGTGAGAAATGAAATTTTTAAATTGGGGAAGTTGTTTTAAACCTGTATATGTAATAGCTTCTACTGGGTCTCTGTTAACTAAGAAAGAAGTAGATAATTAAATTGTCTTTACACAAGTATATAAGAATATACTGTAATCTATTTGAACGAGTATCCACGTTTTAGTCTTACTTGAATTAGAAAAACGCACTCCGTATTTAGACGTTCTCTAATTTGTAGGTTTTTATTAATGTTCTTTTTCTATTTGGACTGTCTGTCCGTACAAATGCATCTTTTAACTATTGCATTCACTTGACAAAGCATTTCAGATAGATGGTTAAAAAGTAGTTTGTAGACTAATGTATTGAATGTACATTTTAAATTCTAAATTATATCTATCCTAAGATTAACCGTATATGGACTTGTATTTTCCCATGCATCTAAATACAATTCATAAGTGCAACTACTTAAACGAAATTTAGCAAGTGATCGTTTTTAAAATTGTTGTTGCATAAAAGTAAAATCGTAGTTTTGGCACAGACAAATTATGTAAAGATTATGTAATCAGTTTCTTTCAACATAATACAATGCGCAAATCGCATTTATAAGCAACTCTGGAAAAGATAAGCCCGAATATTTAGCTATTATACTGAAAGAGAGGAACGATATCATTTGTAAAAAAGACACGAAGAAATTCTGAATTTTTGCAGGTTGTTGGTAAAATCGTTGATAATGCCAAAATTGTTGAAATGAGGGTATTAAAATAAGGGCAATTTAAAAATGTGAAGCACTCAAGAGCTCTCGGTTACCATCTCCAACGTAAACAAAGATGTAAATTTCATCGACGATTTTAAAGGGGAGTTTATCACTTTTTTTTTTATAGTGACGTGAGAAAATTTCAAGTATTTTCACGAATAAAGTCGCTTTCTGTATGTAAAAAAATGCTAAAATGTTGAATCAAATCATCGATGCAATGCAAAGCATAGTCGCTCAAGTAGAAACTTCGATTGTTATGGCTTCAAAAATACATGTACTAAGTATGATAAAAAAAAGGGCCTTCTTAAATATAGCAAAAGACGATTTGTTTTATTTCATTGGCATAACTAAGCGAAAACGGTTAGATTTTCGTTTCATAAAATAAGGATTACAATAAAAATGAACATTAACTTTCTATTCAATCATTTTTCAATTCTAATGATACACAATTCTGCTTTATTAAAATCTGCCTTTGCCGATCAGTTAGTTACCTGGGATTAATGCGTACTAAAAAAAATCAATTAAATACGTTATTTAATTTGATCTCTTAATTCAACAAAATATTTTGAAGTTTCAATTTTTTAGTCGTATAGCTTGTACTATTAAAGGAGCTTTAACCCTTTATTTACTGACGGTACTTAACCATTTCGCATACAATGACGTGTCTGACATGCGCATCGAATTACTGAATTTTTACTTTCAAGTCTGCAATTAAGCCACAGAATTAAGTATTTAAATACGAAAAAATCAATGAAATAATCTGGTATCCCAAATGCTCCATATATTAAAAAAAATCAAATTAACAATTACCATAATAGAATGAGTTATCTAATTAGAAAGTTAAATAAATTCGAATGTCAAGTTGTTAAAAGTACTATTTAAATCTGGCTCGTATCTTTGTAATAGAACTTTTTTGATGGTTTACAAAAGAGCACGGACAATTTTGTAATGGATAGAAAATGGGTAATATAAGTTAAAAGCAGAAATTAAAAATATTTTATTAATCAATATATTTCGATTAAATTTTTCATTGATTTACTGGAATTATTCTGCAAGGAAATTTATTTACTGGTGCAAAGTCATTCTGTTCATTGCACTATATATCCAATTCTTCTTTACCCCCCCCCCCCAAATTTGAAATTGAAGTGAAAGTGAGTAAAATGTAATTAATAAAAGCGGCTTTTTACTGAAATGAAATATTTTTAAAGCATTTAAAACAGAATCGTTAGATTTTGAAGACTTACGAACTTGTATTATAATTTAGGGAGGAATTCAAGGATTAAAATAATTCCAATTCATCATAAAACTCAGTTTCTAGTTTTATTTCCTAAAAGGTTTAAATGACGCGACTATTATGACATCTGTCAATAATGTACTCTTGTAAATAAATTACAATCTCATTGAAATACTGCTGACGCTCCACCTTTAAAACGGTTCCCATCTTTTGCGGCCAGATCTGGTCATGAAACTTTAAGTATCGCTATTTTGTGAAAATCAACCATTTTTACTGTTCATCCATGAAACTTCGATGTATTTTATTTAAATTGGTTAATACAGTGGTTTAAAACTAGTGTTTTTATAAGATGGCAATATTCAACTTTTAAGAGCTTATTCATTCTTGGACACAATAGAGTAGGAGTTTCTTTTTATCTAAAAGTATTAACATTGGGAATAGTTCAATGTTTGTAAAATATTTAATACATATGCAATTCTTTATTCATCGGAACATTAGATTCCGAGCTGCATAGAATGGTATCTTTTGATTAACAATTTTCTCAATTAGGTGTATGTGTCTAATACTAATTGCATAGATTAGGTATTAAACCTCGATTTGAGAAGATATCCTTTATGTATCGGAATGCTTGTCATAATTAACACAATTATTGAATCAATAAGCTTAATATTTTAAAGGATCGCAAATATTTTTTCAGAAATCATAACTATCAGATTTAATTTCCTATAGCTTTAAGCTAAAAATTACTTCCAGTTTGAAGTAAGAATTCTTTTAATTTGAGCTTTAACCAACATGATATAAAAGCAATGAAAAAGGCGAATTGTCCTGATGCAGGCTAAGTGCTCGTGTTTTTGTAAGAAAATTAAAATATTTTTAAAAATCATTAAAATTATAAATGAATAGGTTAAAATATTGGTATTAATGAAAAGATAAATTTAAAACTATAAAATGTATGGTCTATTTTTGAGTTGTATTTGGAAATTATCATGAAAACAGGCAAAATTTTAGTTTTGAAAACTTTCCGAATTTCCTTTAAAATTAAAAAAAAAATCAGCAATGGGTCTAGAAAGAAAAGTTAGACAAAAAGGCAAGTTTACTATAACTTCCGCAATTATGATGGGGTTTCAAATCGTAGCTATCCCGATAACATTAAAAGTATGCATTGTGCAGTTATTGCAATTTGTTGTCACTATTTGAATTTCAAATTTTTTGTGTATGGACAATGCCCAGCCGTTGCCAACAGCTGGTGCAAATATCAAAAGGCAAAGGTACGTGTAAAAGTATTTTCACGTGCACTTCATCTCAGGGTAAGAAGTAGTAAGCGAATGAGTTAATTATTTTGATATATAGCAATATTAACATTGCTTAAAGCTTTATTTCCGATTCAAATGAATTGAAGGTAATGCTTGTCTAGTCTTTTTTTTAAAAAAAATAACACCTCAAAGAAATTTGTTAACTATCTTGAATGTCGACTCAACTCGTATTATCGGAGTTCTGTTTATATACTGTTTGTCCATAAGGAGATCTCTGGCCGACAGTCGTCTATGTTTACGGCGGTCGTTATAGAAACAGGTTACTGCAGGAAGAGTCCATTTCGCAGAGGTAGAAATTCATTCAAGTTTCTTACGTGGGCGCGTTTAGCGCCTAATTGGCGGTGTTGTTATGTTGCCTTTAATTTTTGAAAGCAAATTCGAAAAATAATTGACTGAGCTGAAAATCATTTGCGTACTTGGAATTTTGAAAAAATATATTATTCCTGTTAGAATAATACAGAAATTCCTATCTGATTAGTACGGAAAGAACATAGTAAATCAAATAGAAAAACTGAATAATTATTTATATATCTAACGACTGCACAAGAAGAAAAAAAAAATAAGTAGAATCCAGCATGACAAAAAATTAATCTTCATTATATTTGTTTTAAATTTATGTAACTTCTTAAGATCAAATTATCCGCAGCAAACGGGAAGTAATCTGTCTAACTCAACATAAAAATAACCTAATAATCATAATTATTTCAATTTTTATAAACGGTTGCTTTTATTCTGTTACAAAGTAAAATATCCATTGTTAAATATGGTTAAAACCTCTCTAAAAAGTTTTTTTAATAAATAAATGTATTTATTTATTTTTGATATATATGCTATTTTTCGAAACTCAAAATTAACAATTACATTTTATCAAATAAGATAAATAAAAGCTATAAAATAAATAAAATTTTCAAAGATTTTTTTAAACGGAACTTAAAAAAAATAAGGATAATCAAAAGCATGTTCAGTTGAAACTTTTGATTATCGACATATTGAATAACAGAAAACAAGAGCACATTAATGAAAAAAATAGAAAATAACAAAAAGGAATCGAATAAATTTCGTAGCTTCAGGTAATAAACTAAATAAAATTCTATATCTTCTATAACTTATGATTAAATAAATGGAAATGAAACAAAAAAAGCAATTTTAAAATTCACTTTTTATTTATAAAATACATTAAATACACTATTAAAAGAGAGCAAAACTAGCAGAGATCGAGTGACAGTTGTGTACTTTCAATTTAAAGAATTCTAAATCACTGTCGCAAGATTCCGTTTCTTCTGAATCGGAATCCGATTCAGTACTTCCAATCTGAAATACTAGTTCATCCACTAGTTCTTCTAAAATCCCATCTTTTTCCCAATACGAATTTTCAGCAAGTTACAAGCAAAATTCTATAACATTATGCACAATTTTACGTGCTTGTGATTTTAAAGTCTCTCCATTCTTAAATCGAAAAGGCTTTTTAAAGGATCTCAAAATTCAAGAGACTAAAATTATTAAATAATGAAATGCAGTTAATATTAACCAAAGAAAATATTAATAAAATATAAAAGTAAGCTAAGCAAATATAAAGATACGAGCAACTTCGGTAAAGCGAGAAGACGAATGAGCAATAGTTTTTTTATCGCTTCATTTTTTCGCCAAGATAAAGAATAACTCGCGAGACTTCCGCCCGATTCCACCCATTCAAAATAGATCCTCCCTATCGACACCTGTTTCTATGACGCCCGCCATAAACATAGACGACTGTCGGTCAGAGATCTCCTTATGGGCAGGCAGTACCTACCGAAAGAATTCCCTTCTCCAAGCTGCAAAATTTATTTACAACGTTATTTTAAGATCCTTTAAAGCTGAAATACTTATAGCTTCAATTTGATAGAGAATTTATTATACTTAAATATACTGTCACGAATCTGAGATTGTTTTACTGTGATGTTGGCGCCATGTTTAGGAAGATTTAGATTTTAAGGGATGCAAGAATTATCTGGATATTTCTATTGAGATCCAATGTGTTTTTAGAACATTCCATATATTGGAATGGAGATTGTGAAATGTGAGAATTAAACTTAACAAAATAGTATGAATTTCTGTAATCGTGGAATAATCTTTCTCGTAAGAGACTTCGAAATATTTCTGTCAATAAACTTAAAATATTTTATGAAAATCTCGTCTTCTGTATGCTTCGGCTGTGTTAACACTTCATCCTAAAAAGCATCCCCATGCTTTATCGAGCTTGTTGTCTTATCGTGTATTCACCGGATAGATTATTTAACATGAACACTCGAGTGTTGTATCCAGTATTTATAGACTTTTTAATAGAAAGATGTATCGGTATTTTCAAATGAATCAAATCAAAATTGCTTACCAAATTATACGATAAATATGAAAATGCATAGATATTAATCTTGTTATGAATTAATCGCAATTTTTTAATTTCCCCATAAAATATTCTAGTTTTTATAACCTATGTTTTTGCTGTTGAGTAATGCAATAAATTCATATAAAATTTTATTTTACAAATCTATACCTTGTTTCGTTTTATACATTGCAGGTCTGGATGAAGTTTAAAAGCCATAGTCCACCGAATCTAAAAGTTGCTGAGGAATTTCGGAGCTGTTTTGAAAATGTTTATAGCTGATATGCCTTCATTACAATTGAGGGGGGAAATATTGGCTTATTTAGAATTGGATAAAGACACGTCCATCTATGTAAGTACTTAAAATTTTCAGAGATTCTCGTATATTTAAGACTTCGATCCTAAAAAATGCATTTTTATGAGAGTATAGTCAATCAATTTTGAAATATTTCTTTTCTCCTATACAAGGAGAAAATAGCGTAAATCTGAGCTCGATATTTTAAGTTCATATGTTATAGGCCTCTCAGAGTCCCAAACACTTTTGGAATTTTGTCTATGAACACGAAAACTCAAACGGCTTCAGATAGATGGCTAAAATTTGGCAAGTGTTCTTTAAAGTTATTTCTATTGAATTTAGCACTAAATTCATGCTGAAAGATTTTCCGTCTGGGCGAATCGAAGTTATCGTGTTAACTAAAATGAATTGGATGAATGAAATTTGACTTGCATATTTAAAACTGTAAATATATATTTGCATCAAGTTAGGTGCCAAATTTGAATTTTGACTGGCTATCAGTCTTCATTTTTACATGCTTGTTTACGCTCAAGGCATCTTTCATAACTATTATTCAATAGTATGGCGTTAAAAATACATTCATTCGATTTTTTTTAGATACCCTTCCAACTCGTGTTTTAAAGACCGTCTATAATATATAAATACTTTAAAATGCTAGTTCCGTTAAAAATTTCCCTCTTTCATTCTCGCTTCTCTTTTCAAAAGCACGAGCTGCTCTCATTTTAACTTTACATATACGTAACATAACAGTTCAAGTATCACTTGACATGATGTCCTTTGTATGCATCAAATATTTACACTGAGCATGAATCAATTAATGCAGATTAGGTTTTAGGCTACAAGTCCATGTAAAACTTAAATTTCCATGCGTTACACTGCTTTCACTTGTAATTTAGGAGGTATGCACTGGTATTTATAAAAGTTTAAAAAATGGATTTATTTGGTGCGCTATGATATTCCAAATTCGGGTCTTCCACTTTTTAACCCTTTGCACTTCGAAGGTGCCTCTGACTCGCCATTCAAGATTGTGCATCATTTTGACGTGTTATTTATTTTTCGAATTAAAAACGCCTACATAATGGTTAAGAGATATGGATTAATTTTTCAAAGAAATTCGAATTAAAAGAATTATTTGTTTATTTTTTATAGCAATAAAATCTTTGTATTAGGTGAATAATTTTGCATCTAATTATTTTTCGGAGTGCAAAGAGTTAAGATTAATATTTTTCCAAAGACTTAATGATTTAGTTATAATTTGGTCAGTAGTCTGAAAATGTTATATAATTTCTAGGACGATTCTGCAAGATTTGGAAAAGATGTTTCGAAAAGCTGTTTTGGAAGAAATGCTGGAAAATTAAGGTAATACAATTTTGATATAAATAATCATGTTAAGCAAACATTTATTTAGCAAGGCATGCTTTAAACAATAATCATAGGAAGCAATTTTTTCCTGTGAATTGGGACGTGCATGTTATAGGCTATTTGAAGAGCAAATCTTTTCATAGTGCAACCAAATTAAACCAACAATTTCCTGGGTGATAAATTGGGCACACAGTTTTTACTACGATTGAATTCAAAGTTAACCGAAGAGCTAATATTTATCCTCAGAAACGTATTGTCTCAAAATAAAAAGCCAAGGCCTCTACAAGATACAATAATCTACTCATTCATTAAAACCTTGTTAATTTCACGATATTTAAAATTTTAATAAATCAGTTTTGTTTTGGTTTTAGAAATTTAAGAGGGTTTCATTCTATCGTTATTCTAACACGGCATTTTTTCCTTAAGTAGGCAACATGTTTATCATATCGGTATACTTTGCATATTTATACAGGCAGAAAAGTACACCGCAGAAATCGCTTGGATATCACAATTGGTGCAATTTTAAATTCTGTTAAAAGCTCGGAAAAAAGTGCCAAATAAGTGGATTTACTTTTGAACTGAGCAAATGTAGTTATTCCAGCTGCAAAGACTAAAATTATTAAAAGATTTTCGAAGCGGAAATGAGAATTAACCTTTTACATTTCACCTTCTGGTACTGCTAAACATACGGGTGGAACGAAAACGTCTTTAATTTTTTTAGTTTAATGAAGTGGGGGAAGTTATTTTTTTAAGTTCAAAAGAATTAAAAATTTAGTAGCAATATTGCAACATTTTGGTTTGCCGCAAAAATTTTAAATTTTGTAAAAAAAATATGCAAAAATTATAAACATTTTATGAATTTTTAGTTATGTTACAAAGGAGGGTTTATGAATACATATACGTGGTACAATTTGAAAAATTCTTAATTACAAAATATAATAAATATATTTCGAATGCTAAATTTGGTTTCTTACTCTTGTATCCTTAATGATTACAATTGCTACAATTCAAAATCTTTTCTTCTACATTGTCCCATTAAACTATTTTTTAAATTAAATTTTGGCATATTTACAAGCGAGTCAATATTTGCTCTTATGTATCCTTCTCTTGCGGCTAAAACGGACATCAGACATTTAGGGCCGATTCGGTCACAAGTTTTACAGCTTTCTCCACTGTTTGCATGTGACAAGAAGCTGGGGAAAGTCTAATAGTCGACTATATTCGGCTCAACTTCAGATGTCTTCAGTATAAAGTCGTTGAGTCACTGGAAACATGTTTCAACAATGGGGGCTCAGTTACATCCTTTTCAGACCAAGTAATAATGTCCATGTAATCTTTTGCATCGAAGTTTCTTTGGAACTTTGAACTTCCCAACTATATCTAATTTCTGTTCTTGCCTTTAAAATACGTTGTAAATCAAGATCTCTATGAATTTCATGTTCATTCCATATAATGGATAAAAGGATATTTTCTGGAACATCAAAGTACCCATTTCTTTGAATAATCGGGTCTATAACGTTCTTGGGATCTTAAGAGAGATGGCATGAATATGAGAAAATTAAACAGATGTTTAGAACCATACATACATGTGGTTTAATATTAAATTAAAACAATCACCGGTACATACACTTTCACAATGAACTCAACCAGAGTCTTAATATTTTGAGTAGCAACATACAATCGAAGCAGGCAATTATCAACCACCTGGAGTGAGCAAGTTTTCCAGGGTTTCGTAAAGATAAATCTAGTGATCAATTTCCACTCGATAAAGCGATACACATATACAATAAATATTTTTGCACTGTACTTAAATCACTTTTGTCTTCCAGAATAGGAAGGTTATTTTCAGGTGGCAAGAAGATAGACATAAGTTTTCTAGCTATTTCGCCTTTAAACTCATTGAGTTTTTTCGTTTTACCATCTAAATGACTAGATGGTTGCTCATTACAATGGGACAAACAGATGAACCATTATCAAGGTCTTCCTATTTAATTTTCCAACAAAGAAATTGCCCCAGTATTATATCCAATGTTTACAACAGTTCCATAAGACCCAACAGCAGCCAAGTTCATAAGTTTTCTTGTGTTTATCTTTAAGAAATTCCAGTATACTATCTGTCTCTTACAGGTGCTAGATTTAGGTGTCGCATGGCCTAAAATCTTTGAGTTTGGTTCCTCGATTAATAAAACCTGCAATTCTAAAATAACTTTTTATGCATCTTACTATTTCTTTCCTTGAACAATTATCTTTTCTCCCATAAAAAAAAATCCTTTTCGGTTATTCGAGTATAACGATCGTCTTGAATCTTAACTCAGCGATTTTTATCTAATTTTCCTCCTGTATATTACATGGAGGTTTTGTCCTCTGTGATTATACAAAATCCTGTAAAGCAAGCAGCTCTAGCTATAGCTGCATCAGCTCTGATACTCCGATATTGTCAGCAACAGAAGTTATATGCCAGTTTAATACGTATTTGATTGCTTTTCACTTAGTTTCGTAGGGTCTGATGGCTTTCTCTTGAGTATTTGATTGCTTTGCCTGGTCTCTCAAAGAGAACTGTTCTTCAGCTCTGTCAATGACTGTTTCTTGCACACCAGTATTTTGTGCGTTTTCTTGATTAAACTTAACTATTATCTGCGCTTAATTTTTCTTCCTTCTCTTTTGCAAACCGCTTATGGTTGCTACATCAAAGTTACGCATCGCCATTTTCCTGTTAGAAACAATTGGAGACGTACTCTAACATTGCTCATACTTATAATTTTTATCTTCACCAGAAGGTAACTTTTCTACGCTATTCTTAATTGGAAATCAAAAGTTCGTTTTTTCGTTCCACCCTACTGGATATGCAATTCCTAATTGAGTTTCACTGAATTAATACTAAAATTTTTAACTTTTTAAAATTATTTCATTTTATAAATTGGACATAGCTACAATTAGTAATAGTCATTTATGGGCCTGGTGTTTTCTGAAATTTCAACTGTATTTACATATGGTTTTATGGCATTATATATTTTGAAATATTGATTATGCTTATTTTTTCTTGTGTAATTTGCAGTTAATGTTTAAAAATTGGTTTTTTTCTACAATATCAATTCGTTTCAGAAATGAATGAACACGACAGTTTTTTTAGTCGGGTTCATTATTCGAAACTATTGTAAAATGTTGATCATTTTCCTAACTAAAGACTGATTTTTTCTCTTTACAGGTAGTCATCACTTTAATTTTGATGTTCTGAAGAAACTCCAAAACTTAATTCATCTTCTAAGCAAATTTTTTAGAGCATGGATATTGGCTTGCCTACGAAGCTCTAAATAATTTCTTTGAAAAAATGCACAGCCTTCAAAATAAAACCACGTATTTAAATGTAAGTAAAATATTTACATTTAGGATTTTTCAATTTGTTTGGTTTGAGATAATTTATAGCATTATCGGATAGTTTTCATATTTGTATCGCTTTATAGACGACATCTTAAATCATAATGCAATATCGAAAATGAAATGTAGCTATGTTTATCTAATGGAAGCATCGACCAGTTTTACCAATTTAAATACAAGCTACTTTCATATCACTAAATACCTCCAATCTTTTTCAGGATCTCTTGAAACGGACCTTCTTGAACTAACTGAAGCATGGAACTCAACAAGTGATATGTGCTTACGTTGAAATATCCGAATAGATTGACGGTCAGATGCATCTTATAAAATAGGAAGACTTGCTTTCTTTTCTCATCAACTTGGTAAAAATATAACAAGTGATGTTTAGTTACTTTTATATTTATAAAATTGTTTTAAGCTTGTACTTGTTTAACTAAATTGTTTAAACTTAAGCATTTTGTACATTCCTGGAGTAGTTCACCATTACTTAAATCAAATGTTGCAAATTAGATTTTTAATAAGAGTTTTCAATATTACGGAACTCTTTGAGGTATTGGAAAATATTGATTTTAAAATTGAACTACACCTTGAAGTCTCGGTAGATGACTATTTCTACCTACAAAATTCCTCTAGCGCATCCAAAGCGTGATGCTTTATTCGTGGCTTAATTTACAAATTCAGAATAATACTTGCAATCAGCCGCTGTGGATGAGTAATATATCAAAGCACTAATCTCCAATTAAATGACACAAATCCAGAAATAAATCGATTTTTTTACCATAGTTCTCGGTATAATTGCAGAAATTCACTTCCAGTTGATACCATCAGGCATATAGTTCCTGGTGTGATAAGCGATGACAGCAGTCTTTTGTATTCGAGCTTTCTATTTGCCGATTTTTCCACTCTAACTCGCATATATTGAAGTTGGTATCGAACATTCAGAATTTGTAACAATACTAGCACTACAAAGTTGGAAATATTAATTTCAACTCTTCTTGGTTTAGCATTGTTTCTTCACGGAAGAACAGGTTTTCATATTTTTTACTCCCAACTATGTTAGTATTCTCGCAAAGAGCGAATCGTACTAAGCAGTCTTCTCAGCTTCAAACCACCAACACCTGCTCTTAAGTGATTTTCAAACTGCAGTTGTTCTATTCCCGCCTTTTTCTTTCTCGTACAATGTTAATTTAATCCACAGCGGAAAACATCCTTTCAGTTATTTCGCTCTGATCTGTGATTTAAAACCTAAAACTCCTTATAACAACCTTGATGGTTTTATGAAAATATTGGCTTCTTTTATAACATTGAAACAACTTTAGCTTTGTCCATCTGGTTTCTAAATTAAATGTTTATTTTGACAATCATTTCGTCAATATTTTTCGTTTCATGCATTTCAACCAAAGTTTCCTTTTCATTTATTGATGCAACATGGAAAAAAGTAACTATAGCGCGGAAAAACCGAGCAGCAACCATTTCTTATACATATATCTGTAAAACATATCCTTAAGCGATGGCATCAGTATTGCAATTTTCAAACCAACAAATTTCAATATGTCAAACTCGGCCTGCTTTTTCTACTCAACAATTTGATGCTATATTAACACTTCGTATTTATTCGAAGATATTACACAAGCATATACTTGGTCTCTAGAGATCCACTATCTAAGTATACATTCTAAAGTGATTTAAACTGTTGACCACACTTCCAAGTCTTGATTTTAGTTTAACTAAGTTTTTCTATATTGCTTTTGACTTGAAAGATTAAGTTCTCGCCTAAATTTTCTCTGAAATATTTATATACCATGTTCACTAAATTAGTTATACTTCAGAGAATTTTATTTTGCGTTTTTTCCCAGCCCTTCTTTAGGAATATTTCTTGTTTAATTTTGTTTTCTTGGAACTTTTGGGAGTGTTTCATGTCTGTACTTTCTACTTTTGTGCATTTTTCTCCAATGTGTTTTTGTTTGACGGAGGGCAGTTGACCCCTGCTACTGCCACAAGTCGTCCAACTAGTCCCAAAACTGGTTTGGACCGTCCAAATAGCTTTGAAAATTAAAGCGTGTTAAAAAAAATCACAATGCCGGATTTAGTGTCCGAATTTGTGCCTTATAAATCTTTTGTTTAAAAATAGTCGAAAAATCAAAGTAAAGGATCTTGAAATGAGCCAAGATGGAATTTCAATAGTGTCTATTTGCAGTACGTTAACTAGTTTGTTTTAAATTATTGAAATGTTAACTCAGAGTGCGACTTCCATTTCCAATAATGGTTGTTGATTTGTCTGACACATTTTATACTGTTAGGCGTAAAGGGTAGATGAAAGTCTCTTAACTTGGTTAAAATAGATCCTGAAAAAAGAAACCGTTTTCTGAATTCGAAATAGTTTAATTCCATATTTTCGATACTCAACACCTTGCATGCAATCAATTGGGTGAAAGCCAATCACTGCATTTTCTGATATAAACTTCAATATTAACCTGGTTGACACTAAAAAGTGTAGACGAACTGCAAGTAAGTTTTCTCTTTCGGGATAATATGCATATTTTGGTACACTTCGGTATTAAAGTATATGAAAATGACTGTACTATCACTTTATCATCTGTATATCATTCTAGTGAAATAAACCTATTTGCCCATATCGACACAGCCTGTCCAGAGTGTAAGATAGCGATTTCAATAGAGGAATTTGAATTCTTAAAAACAGTTTAAAGTAATGGTACAAAGTAGAAATATTACGAAAGTGCTGAATTACAATCAAATCGCAAAATATAAATTATAAACTTAAAGTAAAGCAAATATTAAAGATTTTTTTAAAGAAAAATTGAGTTTTAAATCATATTACAAATATATAGGCTTTCATTTTATCTTGGAATTATATACAACATTTCAATTTGTATGTGGTTATTAGTCTGTTAAAGTAAATGTCTACAAATTTCAAAATATCAACTCGAGTATTTCGTTCCTGAATTAAAGCAAGATTCAAAATTTGATGGCACTAAATTGGCATTAATTCGGCTCTAAACATGAATAGCGAGAATATTTAAATTACACGATGTCGAGTTTCCGTTGGATTGGCCAGTCTTTAAATAGATAATAGATAATTGTCAAAAGAATAAATTAACTTTTTGAAAATTTGTTTAAATTTTAGTATTTAAGAGTTGTAAACGTCCAATCTATTTTCTTTAAATTTTGCAATTCAAATGTTAATCTACGCAGTTTATTTATCCATTTATTAACTTCAAATATTGGGGGTAATTAAGGATATTAACATAGGTAGGCGTTAGTCTCCAGATTTCTCCCGGATTCAAAAGTTTGAAGTATTATGTCTAAGCTTCTTTATAAAGAAAATTGAATTGCGTGCGCGGAACGAGAGGCGGGGTGGTTGTAAGGGGGGGATAGGGCGATAAGAGTTTCAATCGCGTCATCGTACTTCCGAAAACAAGGGTGGATTCGGTGCCGGCCGGCTGGTGAAAGGGGGGGGGGATTTTCGGAAATCGATGAAAACCGGTTTCGAAATTTAATAACTTTATAAATTAATAATCTAGCTCTACTAACAGACGCATTTTTATAAAGAAGCTTAACATATACGTTCGACTTTTGAATAATGGGGGATATCTGAATCATTCCAGGGGAAGGTAAAAAAAAAAATTGGCCCAATTATTTACTTTTTTACTCCAGTTTAAATCTTTAAAATTGGATTTTAAATATTATGATGTATTTCAGCTTTTCTATTAAGATTTAAATTTTAATATTCTTGATCAATTAAATTTAAAGTTTAATTTCAAATGGGTCAAATCATTCAGACAGGATATTGTGTACATTTTGTTGATAGGATATTGTGTATTAATAGGGCTTTTGTGTATTTGAATATTCATGGTTGGACCACAACGACCACTTATAATTGTACAAGCTATTTATCTTCCGATTGTCTGAACATCTTTTCCTTTTGATTATTAGTTTCGATTCTTCTCTAAAGTTATATATATAATATTTGCAGATACAAATAATTCACTAAGAATAATTCTAAATCTAGACACATTTCCAGAAGGCAAATAAAGCAATTCAATAAAGACTCTTAAAAACAAATTCTTGCAGTTCGTTCTATACAAACTTATAAACAGATCGAAACTTTTATAGTTTTTTTCCAAAAATACTTCTCTAAACATGAATTGTATGTTTGCACTTGAATGTCGCAACGCAATCTTAGGTTGGTTAAAGGACCAGATAACGCTTTAAATTATTCAATTGAAACAAACACGAACCAAAAATATAATTCATAAATTGAGTTGTCTTGAAATATTTGGTAGTTGCTTTTTATTAAGTCAATGCTTTCTAAAGTTAAATCTGAAATTTAAGGTGCCCAACGCTATAAACTTGAAATTTTTGCCTGACAATTGTTCCTTAAGCAACAATGTAGTATTTAGAATAGCTTGTTGTTTCTTTCTCTCGAGAGCAGTTCATTAATCTGCTTTGTAAAATACGACTTCGAATTCCTCGAGTTTTTACTAAGCTTTATTCTAATCATGGAAATTTCATTTATCACTTTCATCCAAAGTCATCAGTTACAATTTTGACTTTTTGATTTCAAAACTAAGATTTATTTGAACGATTTTCTGGTGGTCATATGTCTTGAGCATTGCATACGCAAGCGTCTTGTTCGCCAATTCTGAAGTTTGCTTCCTTTTATTTCAATTACTTTTTCTATGTAGTTAAAGGAAGCATCTGAACATTTTCAGAAATTACGAGTATCTAATATCATCTAACTACACGGAAATTGGATTAGAAGCTCGAAATCTGTTTTTGGTTGAAAACTTATGCAAAGAAATTAAAATTGTTTCCTATATTTTTGCTGCAAAATCCAATTTTCTATAATGATTCTTTCGGTTATGATTATGTAGAAGCATTAAATGTTGAGAATAAAAGGGTTGAACTACTCCAAGGTTATTCATGTTAATTGACAATGGTTTTGGATTAATGTTGTAAAAATGTGATTAAGCTAATTTATATTGGAATTTATTCTAGTTTAAACCTGATAAATTCACGAAAACATAGTTTTCGGTATTCTGTAACTCATTGCCATCAAGGAAGTTTATAACAAGTTATTGATCACTTTTTATTGGTGTTGAATCGATCATTTTCCCATCAAATAATCCTTCGTTACATAATGTGATAATGAAAGCGAAATTCGAAGAAATGAGTCAATTTTTGTAACTAGAAAATATTTTCTCACCTTTTTTCTCTTCAAATGTAAATTTATCTAATTGTAATGAAAATGGAGACATTGTGAAGTTTCATTTAACTGAAGTTCTTAAATTGAAGTAAACGAGTTTAAGAAGGTAGAAAATTTCTTGAAATATGTATCAAAGTTTAATTACTTATTGTGACAACTTTTTTAAAATTGAAGCGTCTTCATTTACTGTTTAATGACATCCACCTTTGTTCCATCAAAATAGTGAATGTAAAAAATGCCATCCCCAAGTACAAGGTGGTGAAAGAAAAGGTTATGCCTTTAATGAAATGTTTATATTAATTCTCTTATTTACTGTACTTGTCAAAATAAACTAATTTGAATAACCATCTTTTACATGCAGTGTATTGTCTTAAAATTTGTTTATATTGTTTTATATTGTCTTCAAGTTGATGAGCTACTGTATTCATCTGTAATCAATCTAAGCTTGTTTAACACGAACGTTCAAATTTGTTGTGTGTAATATTCCCATCTTCTATTCTTATTGAATTGATAGCAAATAATTTTACTATCCGTGCTGGGTGATATTTCATAAAAATAAGATTCATTCCGTTTTAAATGTTGGTAGATGCGAAATAAGTATTCAACTGCTAACTGGAATATTTATCGATTTAAATGTTGATTAACTAGTTATTTGTATTCAATATATTTTTGAGAAAATCATGTATTTAAAAAAATTAATCGTTAACTTCCTGAAACTTGTCCAGCCGATCTTATCGTAAATTATTATACATACTTATTAGTTGCTTCGATACCTCGAAAAAAAAGTTTGGAAATATTACTTCATTTGAGACCCTCGCATTTAAAAACGCAGCTTCTACAGCAGTTTTACAATCTGCAATGCAACAGAAATCAAAATGCCATTAATATTTAGCTATTTTAAAAGGAAAAAGGTTTTTGGGATTTCCAAATATTCCATTCCACCTTTGCTTAAAATGTTTGTAGAATCTTGGTTCAATAATTATTGAAGTCTGCCTTGTACTTTTCTCATGTCTATATTCTCTGAAGAAATTCTTGGTCTGTACTTTCATAAAGGAACCCTGTCACCGTGATAGTAATAGGAAATGCCATTTATATTAACTGCTTCGATGCAGTCTGATTCTTTTAGTCTTATCTCGCATTAATCATGTCTTTCAATAAAAAGCGGGCACTAATAGAAGAATCGTTTTATTTCTATTAGTTTGTGTTTCTCGCTTTTTCACTATCACTTTAGTAGAAAGGATCTGTTACACATCTTTGTTTAGTCTGTACCTCTAACAAAGATTAAAACGCCTTTATATAATTTTCGGAGGTATTGTAACTATGTATTCTTCATTCCAGCTATTCAAGTTTCACTTTACCCATGATTTTCAAATGACAGCAGGTTAATAGTTGGCAAACAATGTGACAAAATTCTTGAATTCAAGGCAATGAAGAAATCTCAACCTATTTTATTGCCTTTGTCACGGTACTGATAAATTGGTTGTATTGAAACTATTTCTACGAAATAGAATAGTATATTGAATTCATATCACTGAAACAGACCTAACATTTGGAATAAAATTGAGCTGAATTCAACGTCTTAGTGAAGTACAGTGCTCCGAGACTAAAATTAACGTTCTGGTATATGCCTTAAAATTAATCAAAGCATTTTCATGCGAAAATTTTCAGTAAAGGTTTAGTTGAAGAAATCCCAAATCCTAATAGTTATTTTGATAAAGCAAAGAAATAAATGTAAATAAAATTCCTATTTTCTATCAACATTATCCGAAATCGCAAATGTTTATAATCAGAATTTTCGTAATTGAGCATATAGTAATTAAAATAAAGGACGGACATAAACTTTTTCAGAAAGTTGACATTTTGTTAATTTTTACTTATTTGAAACTTCGTGTTTTGGATAGTTTTTTATCGGGTCCCTTCTTGGAAACTATTGTTGAGTTACGTGGGTATGAGACGGCGTTCTATTTTATATCTGTGACCATTCTGATCACTGCATGGCTTGGAGGGCATGTTACGGGAATTTTATTTAGGTATCGAAATATTTACAGTGAGAAAAAAAAAAACTATTTACAGAATTTACAATAATATGACATGACAATGAGAAGAGCCGTTTACAGAGATTTTAGACTTTGAAAAATAATTTGAAGCAATTATAGGCTGAATTATAAAATGTGTTATGATATACATATATTCTGCGTGCAAATAATTTTATGAAACGCTTGATGACGATGCTGATATTAAAATCAGAAAATTATTTGGCTAGTGAGAATGAGCTTGAGAATCTGCTTGATTTTAGTATATAACAGGAAACTGCCTGTTTTTACCCTCATTCTTCGCGAGTGTGAGACTTGATGTTCAGGACTAGGAAGATGGAATAGATCTCTTTTCACTTATAAATTTAATTATGCTGTGGATTTTTTGCTTGGATAAGTGGTTGGTGACGACTCTTTTCAGCCATTCTTATTCATGACTTGGTGATGGTTTTTTCATATGCCTAGAAATTGTGAGGATAAATTTCGTAGCATAATGAAGTGCCGTACCAGTCCCACCACAATCGCACTGGTCACTCTCAGAAAGGTTGAATCTTTTGAAGTAGGTAGGAAAAGAGGCTTGTTCCGAAAAGAAAATAATATCCTCTCTGATCCAGTATGTGGGATTAAGGTTGACTGAAGGCAGAATATTAAATTTCTTGCCTGTGTCACCGTTGCTCCAATCTTTGCCATTCCTCTAACATGTCTTTCCAGAGCAGGGCTTTTATATATGTCTTAGGGAGCTTTGTTTGCATATAAGATCGCCAATTTTGCGTTGCGTCCTTTGTTAGTTAGTCTGCTTTTTCATTGCCTATATTTCCTGCAGTTATTGTTGAGTGATAAATATCGGGTGGAAAGTCTATTGAAAGATGAACATCTTGAAAGACGAAAAGATTATTCACGTTGATCAGTACTATTCATTAATACTCACTTACGAATAAAACCGTGGCATTGAGAGTTAACCATCGTTCCTCTAGATGAAGGCTTACATCGAAATTCGCTTTAATTGCTTAGGTTTGCTTCTCTTATTAGGTGCATGGAATCTGCTTTGACGATTCAAAGAATGCTTCAGGGAATAGAAGTCGGTGCTTCTGTCGGCAGTACTTGTTTTTCTTTGGTAACTTCTGTGAATCAATTGGCGTTTTCCTCAAATACCGCCATCCCTAGAGTTAAAGAATTAAGGTTTTGATTTTGTGATAAGGAATTCCGAAATTCTTATAAAATGTTTAACGTCTTATTTGAGTAGCAAAGTACGTTATACATCTTCCAGTATTTTCTTTAATCTCCGAAATAAAATATAACCATCCTTAACTTTAGCTTTGACTAATGCAATTGACTTTTAATGGAAATGACATTATCTGAATGTTTAAATTAATTCGGAAAGTAAATAATTTTTAGTTAATTTTAACTTTTTAGAAATTCGTAAGTTGTTTCATAGGCATGGACTCTCCAAATTCTTTACGACTTGGAAACCATGCGTCTTCGGTATGTCTGTGTGGCTTTTCATATTCCTCTTCGGTGTGTGTGTGTGTGTGTGTGTGTGTGTGTGTCTGTGGGGCTTTTTGTTACCCCTTCGGTGTGTGTGTGTGTGTGGCGCTTGGTTTTCCCCCTCGGTGTGTGTGTGGCGTTTTGTTCGAATTTGGTTTTTCCCCTCTCGGTGTGTGTGGCGTTT
>JAOUZG010008502.1:0-24939 GCA_026289955.1 Argiope argentata | reverse complement strand
GTGTGTGTGTGGTTTGAATTGGGGTTTTTTCCCCGTCTCGGTGTGTGTGGTTCGAATTGGGGTTTTTTTTCCCGTCTCGGTGTGTGTGGTTCGAATTGGGGTTTTTTTTCCCGTCTCGGTGTGTGTGGTTCGAATTGGGGTTTTTTCCATCTCGGTGTGTGTGTGTGTGTGTGTGGCGTTTGGTTTGGTTTCCCATTTCCTGTAAACTTAATATTACGCTCTGAGAGTCATTAAATGAGTTTCTACTTATTGAGTTCTCCATTTTGAATAATAAACCTATTTAACAGGAGTGTTCTTATTATAGAACATATTTAGAATGACACTAATTTTTTTTAGGTTCAGTTTAAATCTCGTATTTTAAAAATTGTATTTAATTGTGAAAATTAAAAAAAAAAACCCGTGAGAACTTTTGTTGACTTAACTAAAGTTTTGTTGAATTAAGTGAGTTTTTGAACCGGAATATTTCAATTCTTCCCCCATCTAGGTATCTAATTTTACTCTTGATGTTCGAACTTAGTTTCAATTCATTTAGCTGCAAAGTGAAACTTTTCTTGTTAGTTTTTCAAGTGAATTTTTCCGTGGGTTTCTTACTGAATTTATCCGCCTTCGTTCGATATTTTTCTTTTGATTTTCTTATGATTAACATCCTTAATCTTTCTTTTCATTAAATCGTCAATTCGTCTGACATTAGCATTATCCTGACTTATTTTGGGCGGAGAACTGCAATCTATGAAAAAGGAATTAGTATATCGGTATTTATGAGTGTCTACACCAGAAAGATGAACAAACGTAAATTTTCGAATATTTCTAGATAAGAGCAAATTTTAAACTCGAATAAGTTGGTTTTCTAGCATTTGGAGCATTCTTGGTGTTGAAATTCATTCTACGCAGATTTAGGAAAGAAAGGTTGTAATGCTTATGCAATACAAAATAAAGTTGCAAGCATTATGAATGGCCTTCTACGTAATGTGCTTGTTTTCAATCTTCCTGTATTCCAATTTCGATTTCAAAATTTACAGAAGCATTGATAGAATCGCAGAATAAAGTTGTTCAATTAAACTTGACGGAGAGCGTATCACTGCCATTTATCACATCTTGGCTTTTATCTCCTTGCTTTCAGTGCCTGAATCTTTTTATCAACAATGTTGTTCCTAATAAAATACATCATTTGTGAAAGAAGTAAAGTAATCGCTGAGAACTGACTAAAGGTTTGATCCCATTACCAATATGAAATTTCTTATTTCGCAGAACTGTCAAAACCATCACTCTCCGCATAATCTATTCACTTTGTGCTTGTTACTGTGGTATATTGCTTCGTTAAGCCTTTTTTTTAATTAAGGAATCTTAAAGCATTTATAATGCCAAATTCCGATTTTTCCTGCTTAAAATGTTTTATTATTAATCTTAGAAAATTAGGTTTTACGAAAGATTCTATAAAATGTTCTAATATTGTAATTCTCTTTGCATTCAATATCCATCATAAACGAGATTAAATTGAGATGTTGTATTATGATACGATTCTCTGACTAAGCAACACGAGTAATTTTCATGCAGAAATTTTCTGGTGCAGATTCTCCAAAGCAATGTTGTTGATTCTCAGTCGAAATATTTTTAAACCATTTCGAATTTTTGTAGTTTTCAGGCACCTTATTAAATACTCTTTTACTGAGAAGATTCTGATGTGGCGAGAATTCAGTTTCAATCGAATACATTGAAGGAAGCATTCGTTTTAATATTCATTCCAATCTAATTTATAACCGATTCAAGGGCATCGGTTGAATATCTTAACGATTCGAGTATATTAATATGCACGGGTTTCGATACAAGCGAATAATGTAGGCGCATTGAAATCCATATTTAACATGGGTTTGATAAACTTGTTTAAGTTATCAGAATTCAAAGTACCACCTTACTTGCTAAACTGATAATGAAAAGGTTATTACCGAGATTGTACACGTTCTATTTCCAAAAATTTTTTCTTATCACTTGTATTCAAGATTATACGGCTCATGATTTTATTTCTTAAGATGGTCTCTTCTAGAAACTTGCCACCATAATTGAACCTTGAAGTCTGGCTGATTTGTAGGGTATTCTTCAATTTACATTAGTTACTTGATTTTTTTTAAATTTTTGTCAAGTCTTAGTCTAATTTTATTATCTTAATCCAAGAATCCTTTGTGACCAAAAGTGAACTGGAGATGCATCTGATAAACTATGGTATGTACTTATTTGGTGTACCTTTTTTTAAAGGAAACTTCGAGCTATTGCATGATTCAAAATATTACACTAGTGTAGAGCATTAACTGACCTTTCGTTAAATCAAATCATTTTTTCGGCTTGCTTCTAAATAAAATCGCATCTTGTAAACAACTTCAGCACGACGTTGATTTCTAAGCTTCCACTTGTTTCCTTTTGCTAGTTGCATTATGTAGTGAATAGTGCCGGACATGCATTGTGAGTCATTTCTCTTATCACTGGTCTTCTATGGGGCGAAGACGTAAAACAAATTGTATTGAGCTAATTCGTGTGCTTTTCTGGTATCATGCTCGCATACCTACAGAATGTCTGCTTATCAAGTGTTTGATACAAAATCAGACACACAACTGCAATTTTGGAATAATTGAATTTGGAAACGCGTCAATATAGCATGCATTCTCGAATTATCGTACTAACATAAATTTCTTGCCATAAAATCCTATACCAAATTTTACTTGGTTGCGCTTCCAATTATAGTTTCCCATGAACACGAGTCGGGAACGCTGTAGCTTATCCTGAATTCTATTTCGCACTTGCCATTTTAGAAGCAAGACTCCATGCTCCTTTATTTGATCTAACTCATTTTCTTTTCGAAGTATCGTGTTCATATATAGTAAATAGGATAAATCTAAGTGGTTTTAATGAAATAACTTAAAAAAATTCTGTTCATCATCTTCTCATCATGTTCCCGATATAACCTAAAATTATCCATATTTTAATATACATTAAACTAAATTTTAACAGAGTAATTTTGATTTGATCCAAACTGGTTGAAAATAAGTTACAAGTGAGATGAAAGTTCCTTTCGTATTCGCAAATGGACATTCAGTTTATAAGGGAATAGAAGCATTGGATAGTTATGGTGTGAATTAAGTTATCTTTTTATTGAAAATGGAACGATAATTAAATACTTCATCAAAATTTTTTATTGAACTTTCATTTCTCTAACATTGTCCGAAAATGATGAATAAAAATTAATTTTCAACACTGACTTTTGCTTTTTGAAACTGCGCTTGTAACATGTTAGAGGTTTCTTTCCAATTCAGTTCCATTTTGTCACTCTTCGTAGCTCCAAGCCTCACGAAAATGAAGAAATCGGCTGGGATGGATTAAGCTTTTATTTTTGAGATCGCCCCCATCTGGTGGATGGAGTCGGCTCTTCCGGCCTTTAGTAAGATTTTAAGTCATTCCGAATTTTTGCTATTAATGCCTTTTAGGGTAAATAATTGTCGAGTGAAGTCAAATAAGTATTTCGTCACACACAAAAAAAACCCGGTAATACTTATATATTTTCTAGAAAGGCTTTTGTACTTGATTTTAACTTACTATGAAGTGATCGTGGTGGAAATCTGTTGACGAGTTTCATGTGTCACTTGAGCAAAATAATTTTCTTTAACATAGCATCACCCAGCCTTAAAATTTTCTTTGCTATATTGAGCTTATTGAAATTTCAAATTCAATTGTATTTAAATGCAATGTGAATTGGACTTATTTTTAAAAGTATTCTGTATTTCTAAAATCTTTGTATTCAAAGCCCTTATGCTTTTACTTATGCTTTATTGTATAATGTTAATCGTAAATATCTATATAGCTTCATATTCTTTTTTATTGCTTTTAGAATCTTCGCTTAAAATTTGTTGAATGTATCTAGTGAAGTGTTTAATGTAATATGGAATATAAATTTTAGCTTTTCTTTGTAAAATTGTCTATTGTACTTGATTTTTATTTAAATAAAATGAATTTGTACGAAATTTTGAATTGTAACTTTTTTCACTCTTTCATGTATTTGTGTATCAAGTATCTTTTATTATATTTGTAAATATCTAATGCAATTGACCGTTTCAAAGAATTGATAAATGTCTAATTTCATTAGTTAATGAGGGTACAACATCAATGATATCCGGACAAACCATAATTCCAGCAAGATAGAAATGTCAACTCTTAATTCGGCCTAAATATGCAACCTCTATCTCAGTCTTGTAACAAAATTGGAATTCTTAGACTAAAATTTACTATTTCTTTTTCGAACCGCCTTGTCCATGATCTTCTGCCATAACTCTGAGACTGCCGATTAACTCTTCCCTTGTTTGTCTTCATCAACTCGTCTGTTTCTATCATGTCGCATAAAAGAAGCAGCCAGGTTTCAAATCATTTGAAGTGAAATAAATACTTTAAATTTCCGCTTTGGATTCTGAATTTTCAAATATGTTGAATCTTCTAAGTAACGATAAAGTAATCATTAAATTAAAATTCGACCAACTTGTAATGTTTAATGAGTATATAAGACAAATTGAGGATTTCGATATTCATATGCAGGTATTTTGAGTGTCTGCAATACGATGGAGACTCGCCTATTAATCAAAATATCTGAAAACGGAGAATTTGAATCTTAAATGAATTTTTAAAAATCTAATTACATAATTTAGGTTTTCGTTACCCTACCCTGAAACAATTCCACTTTTTGTGCATGAAAATGACGAATTTCTTATTGGATGGAAATGTTGGTATTTTAAGCTCAGAGTTTAAAAACATTAATTCCTTCTTAAATTGATTAAATTAATTGCTATTTGCTCGAAGTTTACCTTAATATTAACAATTTATTAATAAATTTGTAGAAAAAAATTCAATTCCTTCAATGTTTAAAAGTTATTCGACATATTTTTTAATGTTGCAAGAAGCAGCTATACTTAAAACAACAGAAAGGAAATAGCGTAATGATATCAATTCAATATAAATATGGCTGTTGCATATTTTACATAAACGAGATTACTTGTTCATTCCCTATTTTCTCCAAAAATAATTGCTTATATTTTAATGTATTAATTCAATTTCATAACCATCATGGGAAAATGGCAACTGACAGGGGAAGCAATGTTCCATCTTTCTATGGAACAATGCAGTTGCGGATTCGTCAGTGTTTCTAACCTAAGAAATGAAGGCTGAGATTTTTTAATTTCAATAAATGACTGCATTATTAATTTTTTATTTGAAAATTAAGCGTACTGATTAAGAAAAAGTAATCATTTTAAATGTAAATCTGTTCCATTATTTAATTAAAGTTTTAAGCTAGTATGTCCAGCATTCATTCTGCATTTTGCGCTCTAAATGCTTTGTTGCGACAGAATAATGCAAGTATGGAATATTCCTCAACTTTGCGAATGAGTAAATTTTTGTATAAAAGGCTTTTATAATACGTTTCAAAATTTATTGACAATTTAATATCTGCTGCAATATACTCCATTTTTTAGAAGATTAACTTTACAATTTAAACCATTGTAAATTAAATAATGTATATAATAATATTTCAGAAATTATAGAGGCATTTCTCTAACTGTATAAATGTTATGTTTTTCACTATTTTCATCCATCTTAAAGTAAGTGAAGTCCATTTCTTAAATTTATGAAAAAATATTTATTTTAATGCTTTCAAGCTTAAATGTAACATTGCTATGAAACTATATGTATCCTAGCAACAATGTCCATTAAATAATATATAAAATAATTCTAAATCTTTTGCCCTAGTTTCTTAAGACTGAATATTCTTGATTGGTTCGGCCAGCCAGTGGAAAATTCTTTGATTTTGAGAAAGCATCATTTGATCACCATGCAATATGCTTTAAGCAAATTTAATTTTTTTAAATTATTAAATTTGATTTTCGATTTACTTGCTCTGATTTAACACAAATTGAATTATGTAAGTTTTTCATTTATAAAATTGGAGTTTATTTCTTGAAAAATATTTTGAATTAAAGCAGTTAATAGCAACAGCGCAGACAAATTTTAAAACTCTTCTGTATTGTTATAAGAAGTAGCATTCAAAAATTGAAAAGCTATATAATATAATATATTTCTAGAAATTTCGTGGATATTTTTTGAATTTCATTTATTCTCAATGAAAGCGTTTCGAAAATTAATTTTTTTGAATAAACCAGCTTAGCTTAACGAAACATTAATTCATCTAAATAGTTTTCTAATATTATTTTAAACAATCGATATGTTTCAAGCGTATGTTTTTAGTATAACAACTATTTCAACTTTATGAACCATTTTTATTTATCTTGAAATATATTAAGCCAATAAAGATGCATCTTTATAATCAATTTTTCGTTGGTTTCCGGAAAAGTTAACATTCCCTAATTTTATGCAGTTGTTTTCTGTTTAGTAATGCATTATTGTCAATCTTTTAGATATTAATTATTTAAATAATATAATTAAATTTTGATTAAATATTAATGGCAATCGAAACGGTTTGGAGAAAAAGCTAATTATATACTGCAGTAGAATTTGTAATAAGAAATTAAAAAGTAGAAAATAATTGAAATAATTTTTTTGTTAGTAAACAAGTGATCTTGTGAAAATATTCATAGTAAATTTTTTTTAAAAAAATTGCAAATTTGGCTTATATGTTAAACTTGCAACATGGCTCAATTTTAAATTTACATATTTAACTTTTTATTGTTGCGATGACCATGTAATGTGTTTCGATATTTGTATTTGTCATAAATTTGCAAATACTTTTTTATTTCTTGTTCTAGTTTCAATTATATTTTAAAAATTAAGTGCGGTGATTTAAGCAAACAATTGACACAAACTTTAACCATAATTCTACTTTGTAAGTTTAAATACTAGTAATCATATGCAAGGTATTTCTATGAAACTTAACGGAAAATGCAGAGATTGCTCTTAGACATCTTAGCATTTCTTATAATTTTGGATAATTTTATAAAATTATTGCACTTTCTTGTTCTATTGAATAATCTAACAAGAGGATTTTTGTAATTATAATAATGACAAAGATTAATAGTAAAATAATTAGTTTTATTTTCACAACAACCAATGCCTACAAATATTTTTAAAAAATTACAAATTTACAATTGGTAACTTGTCCGAATCTGTTAAATTTCAAGTTCAGTATTGACCTCGGGTAGTGCGTTGAATTAGATATCATTTCTGATAGACGCAATTTCCAGCTAATTCAAACAAAAGTATGCAAAATCGTAAAAGTATATTTTTTCATGAATGTATTTGTCAAACATTTACTAATGCTCTGAAATAGAATTACCATTTCCTATTTTAATTATTATTCTTTATTTTTTATGATTGCATATAAACAAATGAAACGTATTTTTCGCTATCAAAATTGTTATAAGAGAAAATAAAATTATATAGGTATTCAAAAAAATTACTTTGAAATTTATCTCAGATCGAGTTTCATAAAATGTTAGGACTACTTTTGATATAAACTTTTGAAACCATTTAGTTTCATTGAACAAAATGTATTTCTGATGTCGAACTCTTTAAATTAATTACGGAAAAATTGAGCATAATTGGGAATGGCTTTTTGTGAGGAACTTATTTCGTTACCTTGAAAGTTTCTACTTGTTTTTACCTACGTTTTGGGCTTTATATAAATGATCAATAATAACGAAAAATCGACTAAATTAAACCTACACGAAGCATCTCTATTTTCACGTAAAATCACGTTTCACGTTTATTTTTTAAAATTAAAATCGAAAAGTTGTATTTTTTCTGCAGTCATAAAGCAATATTCTGTTTTGCGATTCTTTTTCATTTGCGCAAATTTTACTATTTCATCCATTGCTATTTATTAAAAGATTACAAAAAAAAATTCTTTAAGGAAAAATATCGAATATAGAAAGAAATAACATAAAGAGCAAATATTGCAAATGTGAAGAAACTACCGTTTCTAATTTTCTTTTTACATACTTATTAAGTATTTCATTCTATATAATTTAAAAAATATCCAAAATTATTATTGCAAAGATTTGTGTAAGAAAATATCGTTCTTGACTCAATTTCAACTTATTATGCTCCCGCGTTTGCCGCCAATATGGTAACCCAAACAAATAAGCGGGATAGTTTTCTTAGCAACCCTAATGTTAATTTGTTTACGACTTTCTTTTTTTTTTCGTATTGAGTTGTGCATCTATTACAAAAAAAAATGAATTAAAATAATTGGTAAATAAATATCTGTTGAAGAATAAAATCAAATTACGTATTGTAATTAAAATAGTAGTATTTTTTAAAGAGAACTAAAAACGGACAATATTTATCGTTTTATAACTTTTATTAAATTTATTTCTACTTATTGAAATTATTTGTTTACTGATTTTGTAAGAACGGCGAATAAAAATTCAAAACATTTGCTCGAGTTTTTTAAAAAATCGTTTGCCTTTATTTCGTAATTTTTCATTTTTATGTTTTCCTGAAATTATAACTTAATTTTTTTGGAGTTTTTTTGGTGAATTTCCTGTAATAATTCTTTAAATAGTTACTTTTTTTAAAGAATATGGCTAAAGAGTTGAATGATCAATTATAATATCATGAATATTATCAGCAATACTGAATTGAAAAATTCGAGGTCTGCATGATGAAGAATATATCGTATAGATATAACAATATTTTCATGACTGCCGGGGTTATTTTTACAGAAATTTTTAAGTATTCCCTCGAATAAAAGAAGGATTAATTGATGTGAGTAAATGTATTTATTCCTTAAAAAGTCATTTTTTTTAAAAAAAAATCTTCGTGTTTATATTACTTTAAAAGTATCATATCATTCCATTTTACGTATGTTATATAAATTTGAATCCACTTATTTGCCATTAACTTTTCATTTTTATTCATATTCTTTTAATCCTTTTTGTATGTAATCATATGCATTAGTATATTTAAAAAATTGCTTTAATTTTAATAAATTAAGTTTGTGAGGACCTACTATTTCAGAAAGTAAAAAAAAATACATTTAATATTGTTAGTAGTTTAAACCTAGTTAAATAGAAATAGCAGATCATAGTATTGCAATTCTTGACTCCTTATTGTTTGAAATTTAACTTCACTTCTTAACTACATATATCTATTTTCTGTAACAATATATAACAATTCCTACTCGAAGATCATTATTATATTAAGTTTCATTTTCAACACTTCTTTTATATTATTGAACAATGTTAAAGAATTTCTATTATTGCCGAGATTCATTTCCAATAAAAATTCTTTCATCAACATCTTGAAGTTGAGAAAAGAAGAGAATTTTTGGTCGGTGTCCTGGCATAGAGGTAGCTCGTCTTCCCTGGATCTGGGCGTCCCGGGTTTCAGTCCCAATTCGGGCATGGTTGTTCTTCTGTGTTCTATCTGTAAGGTGTGTGAAGGTGCCCCCTGTAAAAAGGGACTGTGCAAGCGAATGTGACGAGTGAGTAGCAAAAGTCGTACTCTTGGCTCTTGTTGGAGCTACTACAAAAAGCAAGAGACCCTGATAAGGCTTAAATCACTGACTACCTCATCGTCCATGGGAAGTGCCATAAGAAACAACAACAGAGAATTTTCTTTTTATTACGATAGCTTGCAATGAAATTCAAATGCCCAAATGTTTATCTTCCTTTAATGACATGTTAGCCAACTGTCTCTAATATCTCTCTAATTTTTTAAAAAATATAATTTTAAAAATATTTTTATATAACTTTAAATAACGCTTGTCATATAATCCAAGCAATATCGAAAGTAATAATAGTCAAAATTTTTGGTTTGTAAGAGTCTTTTCAAAACTTTTTAAAAATTTGTTTTAAAATGTCTGTTTCCTCACTTAGGAGACACTTACAACTTTTTGAAGTCTTGTATTCAAAACGAATTAAGGATAAATATCCTCTATAAAATTTTACAAACTTCTGAAAACAACGAATTATATGGGAAAAGTTTTTTACATAGTTTCTTTTTTTTTTCTAAAATATTTTAAATAATTCGGTCTGAACTTTTTTACCAAAATTTTGTACGGTTTTCAATTGATTTTATTTTAAAAGGAATGCTTAAGACGATACCAAACAGATAAATTTATTTTCTCATAATTTCACTTTAGTAAAAAAAGAAGAAGACGCGATTTTTATATATATTATATCCATTTATATTTAACAATTTTAATATTTGGTATGTTTATTTTCGAAATACATAAAAATTTTCATATCATAATATTATGTGCATGACATTTATTTCCTGTTATCCCTCTAATAATCGAACAATTCAGGTTGGCTTGCTTTATGATTCACAAATGTTTTATTCTAATTCTTTTTATTTAATCATTTATTTCACCGAAGAATATTTTTATAATATTATATGTTTAGAGATTGAGATGATATAAGCGAAAAGTTATTAATTTTATTCTTAAAACTCCACAATGCGTTCAGAAAACACAAAATAAAATTTGCCTGAAAATAGAATGACTATGCCTAAAATGGGATTTTTTCTTGCCGAAATATATTTATATAAACTGCAAGGGACTTTTTAGTTATAAAAATACTCAAAGATTCATTACTCATTTTTATGTTTACAAAAAGTTGCACACACAATTATAATAGCTTAGAACACTTTTAAACTTACAAAGCTGTAAATCAAATGAAAGAATACACATCAAATAAGTTACTCAAAAATCACGAGATAAAGTCTGTGAACATATGAAACTCAAACTTACTAAATTATTAAAATTGGGGGAAAATACATTCAAATTTTTAATTGTTGTATAAATCTAATTAGTAAGTATAAATTCTTATTTCAACCTTCATGAAATCTAATCTGAGTTTCTTTGTATTTTGATGTATGTTTAACCATAATATATAATATACAAACAAATTATGTTAACATTACAAATATTTATTATATAAAAATTATTAGGGGTATTCAGAAAAAGTGATAATGATGATATTATTCTCAAATATACATCAAACGTATTTCCTTTCAATTTTCAAATCCTGTTCCTTGGGGAATTATCTATATTAAAAAGAATTGTTCACCTATTGTTTTTATTCAGTTGCTCTGGGTATTTCATACAAAATGCCTCAATTTCCATTCATGTATCAGTTTTAAGTGGCAAGCTTTGTTGCCACATGAATAAGGTTTTTTTCCCAATCATTTTCTTGTGTATGAATAGGTGGGTAACGAGCCCACATCACATGGTCATTTCTAATAATGGAAAGAGATATTCATACGCAAAATCTAATTCCGTCTGTTTCATCACACGAATTGTTTTTAAGAGGTTTATTGTTAGTAGAATCTTTTCTATGTAGTTAAACACTCGACATCTGCAAATCTATAACCAACCAAGTTTCGTGAAACATATTATTGACTTATTCTCTCTTTACATGATGTTGCAGTTCTAATATACACATGGCTGGCATGCAGGTATTCGCGCTATTATAGATTATACATTAAAGAAAGACATGCACCTTTAAACTATAGAGTTGGACAAAGCGTATGTTGAATGGCGCTCTGAATGTAGATTAGCAAGCACGTTTTTGCAGGTTTGATCACGCTTAAAATTCATTTTTAATTTTATAAAATTTTCTAAATTATTAGATTTTGAACAAATTATTACTTTTCCCTTCAAATTGTGAGATTTTTTTTCAGAATTGTTTTTAAAAATTCACCTTTTTAATCAAAAATTCTCCGAAAATAAAGAAATAAAAGTCTAAATTCTGAAGGAGATTCTGGATATCCACAGTCTGATTCGTTTTGAAATGCACACAGTTTCCATGCAGGGATTCCTACAATTAAAGATTATACATAAAAGACAAAGAAGCGGCTTTAAACTGCAAAGTTGGAGGAATCGTAGATTCCATGGTTGTCTCAGTGTCGATGCGCCAGTCCACTTTCTCAAATTAGATCCGCGTTTGGAATGAACTTTCCTTTCACTTTCATTTCTTTATTTTTTTCATTTTATTGAAATTTTTAAAATTAATAAATTTAGAACAAATTCTTTCTTTTTTTTTCTTTAATTTTAGATTTTTTTTCAGGAAATTTTTAAAAAATACACCTTTATTTTAAAATATTCCGAACATAAAGAAATAATGAAATTAAAGTCTAAATTCTGAGAAGGACTTTGGGCATGAGCAGACTGGTTCGTTCTGAAATACGCTCAACTTCCAAGGAGGAATTCACACAATTATAGTCTGTACACAAAACACAGACATGCTACTTAAAACCAAAGAGTTGGACGAATCGTTGGTTGCAAGGTGGTAAGAGTCTCATGTGTCGGTCCGCTATCGCAGTTCGATCCAAGTTAGGGATTCATTTTCATTTTACTTTTGTTTCTTTCTTTCTTCTTATTTTTAATATTTTATTAAAAAAATTTAAACTATTAAATTTAGAACAAGTTATTTTTTTTTCTTTTCAATTAGTGAGATTTTCTCACAAAATCATTTTTTTATTGAAAAATCCTCCGAAATTAACTAAATAAAGAGAAATAAAAACTAAATAACTAAGAATAGAGCGAACTTCTCCGCATGTTCATGAACTTCACACTTAAAACTAGAAATAAATCTTAAATTTGTTTAAGAATATGTTTTAATTTTGAATTATGTTTTTTGGAGTAATTCAAGTATAGCATTGTTATTTTTAAAATTAATATTCAAAATTAAAAAAAAAAGAGAAATATATACATTACAGTTTAAAGATTTTAAGACTCGAACTTAATAATAAGTGGTGAATAATACACCAAAAATGTATTATTCACCACGTCGCTCTACTGTCCACGCCACATATCACCTGAGTTGATGAAGGATTTTCGATTTTTAATACGACCACAAAATTTAAGTTTTTAATATGTTGAAAACTTGTTCTAAAACCACAATGCTAAGAATATTGAGATCTTCTGCGCATGTGCATGAACTTCACACTTAAGACTAGAAATAAATCTTTAATTTGTTTAAGAATGTATTTTAATTTTGAGCTATTTTTTTGGAATAATTCAAATATACAATTGTTATTTTTAAATTAATATTGAAAATCAAAAAATGAAAAATATATACTACAATTTAGTGGTTTTGAGACTCGATCTGAAGTTCAACAAAATTGTACTATTCAAAAACGTTGCGCCATCCACCACGCCACAAATTACCCGCGCAGAGGAGAGGTAATTTCTTCTACTCTTAATCTACGTCTTTTTCTCGATTAAAAATTACAGCTAGAGTATCTTTCTGTAATGAGTAACAGTATTCATTCATATTATTTCAAATTGATTAATGATTTTACGAGTTTATATTTGAAATTGTCGAATAAAATGATTTCTCATGAGTCTTTAGTTTAGTCTCTCATGAGTCATCTTTTTAGTCTCATGAGTGTTTTAATTAATCCCATGAAATAGAAAGAACCATATCTCTTCCAATCGTTTTGTGGATCAGGTGAAAGGAAATTAATTCTTGCATTGTTTGAGCAAACTTGAAATTAAAATACTAACTGCTTATATTTATATTTATTCAGAAACTTTACAGGTTATTTTATTTAGGATTTTTTAAAGAGAATTATACGATTTTACTGTGTTATTGCATGCCTTTTATATGCAAAAAGTTTAAATTGTTAAATTTACGAAAACCTCGAATTTTTGCCCATATGCATCGATTTCCATCAAACCTATTATTTATCAGATGATTTATGTATCTAAAATTAAATTCGGTTAATTAATTAAATATATATAAATTTAATGTTTAAATAAGTTTGTTCATAGGAACTGATAAAATTTCACATAAATCTTCGCTTTAAATAATTTTAAAAATTGTATTTTGTTTATTAAATCGCGGTAATCAATTTTCTTAATTCGAATGGCATTTTCAATACATTTTTATCTTTCTGATTAAAATCGATGCTCTGTAAATCTCATGCTTTAAGTTGTTAAGTAGGATTATTTATGTTTTTTCTCGAAATATTCCATGTGTCGCGTTCTATACAAAAATGTCAAGAAAAGAACTTCTGACGGTACGTATCTAAATTTTTCTAACGAAGTTTTAGTCAATTTCAATGAATCTTTTAATAGAAATGCCAAATCATGTTATAAGCCTAAATTAATTACTTTGTTTATAGAAAAAATATTAATGTAAATTAGATTTTGATTTTTAAGAATATTCTCTTGAAACAGAAAAAATTATCTCAGACTCAATCAGGAATGGAAAATATATTAAACCAAATATACTGAATTTGTTCAAGAAGTGTTATTTTTAAAGCTTTTTAGGAATAAGAATATAACAGAATTTATCTATATAATCAGTTAATAATATTATTAAACAATAGCTAATGGTTAAAATCTATTTTCCAGAATTTTAAAATTTATTTTTACCTTAATTTTTATTTTTTAAATCAACTTTTCTATATTTCTTAATAAAATAAAACAAAAATTGCTGAAGATTTCTATAAAGTATCGTTGAAAATAGATGACATCACGAAAACAGAAATAAATATATTATCTCTCTTTTCTCCCATAGATGGCGGCACCATAGCAAAAACAAACTTTAATTTCGTCTCCTCATTCAAAGGTGGCAGCACGAAAGATATAAAAACTTTTCTTTCCGCTGTAATCAAGTAGATGGGAGCACCATTAAGAAAAATTTAAATTTTCTACTTTAATACATAGATGGCAGCGCCAAAGAGGAAATAAACTTTTATTTTTTCTTTTTCTCCAAAGATTTGCAGCACGAATGCAGATTTTTATCTGCTAAAAAACGACATTTGACAGTTTCCGCCTCGCACTACAAATGTTTTTCCGCCGGAAATAATGAATACATTCGTATTATTTGAATACTTTCATGATTTAATGACATTCATAGATTGAAGAGGATAGAGTTACTTGTATTATGTGAGAAAGTTGTATTTAATTGATATTACGAAAAAAAAATTAAACTTTTCTAAATTATATATTATATTATAGCACAAAGACAAACATTCTGATTCCAATATTTTCATCTTATAATATTAAACAAAGTTAATTTTTGAAAACAATTGAAAGGAGATGCTATTTGATTTTAATTAAAGTTTCAGTTTTTCTATTTTTTAATTATTTTTTAGAAAGACTGAAAATTAAACCTATTTTAATTACTAAGCAAAGTTTGAGAAATCGTTTTAAAGATGATCAAAAATCTACATTTCGGCAGTTGCTCTATCCCCCAAGCCACATGTTACAGGAGTGGTTGAGGAATCTTTTATTCTTGATACGATTAAAAAATTTAAATTTTTAATATAATAGAAACCTGGTCTAAAACCACAATGAAACGGACAAACTTCTACGCATATGCATGAATTTGTCGTTTAAAATTGCAAATAAATTTATAAATATTTTAAAGAAATATTTTTTTGAATTATATTTAAAAAAATAATTCAGTGTAAATATAAAATTGGTATTTAGAATAATGTTAAAAAATAAAAAAAATTATATAGAATAATTAAGTGGTTTTGAAACCCGAACAGAGGACCAGCAAAAATCTTTAATTCATCGCATCCCTCTATCCATTACGCTACATATAACCTGAACTGACGGGACTTTTCATATTCTTAATTCGAAAAAAAAAAATTAGCTTTTTAAAGTAATGAATACCTGGTCTAAAACCACAATGCTAAAAAACGGACGATTTTCTTCTCATGTGCATGAATTTGAAGTTTAAAATTACAAATAAATCCATAAATATTTTAAAAAATATTTTATTTTTTGAATTACAATTTTTAGAATAATTCAGATTAAATATATGATTTGTATTTAGAATAATATTCAAAATAAAAAAAGGGGGAAATATGCAGAATCATTAAACGAATTTGAGACACGAATTGAAGACCTGCTAAAATCAATAAATCTCATCGTCGCTTTATTCACTACACCTTGAATGCACTAAACAGATGGGAGATTTGTGATTTTTCATATGAAAATAAAATTTGTGCTTTTAATGTAATGAAAACCCTGTCTAAAACCCCAATGCTAAGAAATGCACGGTCTTATTTGCATGTGCATGAAATTGACAATTAAAATTACAAATAAATCTAAAAATATTTTAACAAAATATTTTATTTTTGAATTATATTTTTTGGAATAATTCAGAGTAAGTATATGATTTGTATTTAGAATAATATTCAAATTAAAAATAATTAAAAATATGTAGAACAATTAAGTGGTTTTGAAACTCGAAATGAATACCTGCAAAAACCAACACAAGGGAGCAACGCATCGTTGCTCGATCCCCTTCGCCACATTTCGCCAATGGCCAGAGTTCTGGCACAGATATAGTGTGTCTTCCTCGTGTCTTGGGAGTCCCAGTTCGGGCATGGTTGTTCTTCTGTGTGCTATCTGTGAGATGTGCGAGTGTGCTAATCTGTAAACATGCGGCTGTGCAAGCAAATGTGGTGAGTGTGCAGCTAAGTCGTACTCTTGGGCCTACTTGGCGCTACTTCAAAAACAAGAGACGCTGCTTTCGGCTTAAATCTGATGCTGTATCAGCACGGAGCTTGTCCATGGCAAGCGGCATAAGTAATAAGAACACAAAAATTTATCACTTAAATAGTCGGGAGATTTAAGATATCTAATACGAAAATAAGATTTTAGTTTTTAATGTAATGAAAACCTGATTTTAAACAACAATGATCAGAAACGGACGATCCTCCACGCATGTGCCGGAAATTGAAGCCTAAAATTGCAAATAAATCTATAAATATTTTAACGAAATAATTTTATATTTGAATTATAATTTTGGAATAATTCAGAGTAAGTATAGTATTGGTATTTAGAATAATATTCAAAATAAAAAAATAAAATTTTTCAGAATAATTAAGTGGTTTTGAGACTCGAACAGAAGACCGGCAAAAGTCACTAATTCGAGACGTCGCTCTATCAATTACGCCATTTATCAACTGAGAAGATGGTACTCATTAAATTATTAATAAGAATTTTTTTCAGCTTTTTAAATTAATGAATACCTGGTTTCAAACCACAATGCTAAGAATATAGCAACTTTTCTGCGCATGTGCATTAACTTCACACAAAAACTAGAAATCAATCTTTAATATGTTTAAGAATATCTTTTAATTTTTAATTAGAATTTTTGGAATAATTGAAGAAAAAAAATGGTTATTTTTAAAATTAATATTGAAAAAAAAAAGAAATATAAATATATTTCGTTTTAAAGGTTTTGAGACTCGAATTGCAGGTAAATAAAAATGTATTATTAACCGCGTTGCAAAATCCACCACCAGCCTGAGCAGAAGTAAGATTTTCGATTCTTAATACGACGACAAAATTTTAAGTTTTTTTAAAATGACGAAAATTTGGTTTAGACCCAGAACACTAAAAATATAGTGATCTTCTACAATTGTGCATGAACTTCACACTTATAGCTAGAAATAAATCTTTAATTTGATTGAGAATATCTTTTAATTTTGAAACATGATTTTGGAATAATTCATGCATAGAATGGCTATTTTTTAATTTAATATTCAAAATAAAAAAGAAATATATATATTACAATTTAGAGGTTTTGAGACTCTAACTGAAGGCCACTACAAATGCATTATTCACGCCGTCTCTCTATCCACTACGCGACACATCACCTGATCGTATAAGACATGTTTGATTATTAATACGTCCACAAAATTTAAATTTTTAATATGTTTAAATCCCTGTCTAAAACCACAATGATAAGAATAAAACGAATTTCTGCACTTGTGCATGAACTTCACACTTAAGACTAGAAAAAAAATCTTTAATTTATTTAAGAATATCTTTTAATTTCAAAACATATTCTTTGGAATAATTCAAGTATAGAATGGCTAATTTTTAAATTAATATTCAAAATAAAAAATAATATATATATATTACATTTTAGCGGTTTTGAACTACGAAATGAAGGGCTCCAAAATGCATTATTCAAGACGTTGCTCTACCCACTACGCTACACATAGCCTGAAAAATTGAGGGAATTTTGATTCTTAATACGATTACAAAATTTAAGATTTTAACATGGGGAAATCCTGGTCTAAAACCACAATGCTAAGAATATAGCGATCTTCTGCGCAAGTGCATGATTTTCACACTCAAAATGAGAAATAAATCTTTAATTTTGTTAAGAATATCTTCTAATCTTTAGACATGTTTATTGGAATAATTCAAGTAAAGAATGGTCATTTTTTAAACTAATATTCAAAATAAAAATAATAAATATATTTATTACAATTTAGCGGTTTTAAGACTCGAACTGAAGGCCTCCAGAAGTGCACTATTCACGACGTCGCTCTATCCACTACTCCAAAAAACCCCTGAGAAGTTGAGGGAATTTCGATTCCTAATACGAAGACAAAATTTAAGATTTTAATATTGTGAAATCTTGGTCTAAAACCACAATGCTAAGAATATAGCGATCATCTGCGCATGTGCATGTTCATACTCAAAATGAGAAATAAATCTTTAATTTGTCTAAGAATATCTTTTAGTTTTTAGACATGTTTATTGGAATAATTCAAGTACAGAATGGTCATTTTTAAAATTAATATTCAAGATAAAAAAATAAATATATTCATTACAATTTAGCGGTTTTAAGACTCGAACTGAAGGCCTCCAAAAATGCATTATTCACGACGTCGCTCTATCCACTTCTCCAAACACTACCTGAGAAGTTGAGGGAATTTTGATTCTTAATACGACCAAAAAATTTAAGATTTTTATATTGTGAAATCCTGGTCTAAAACCACAATGCTAAGAATATAGCGATCATCTGCGCATGTGCATGAACTTCACACTCAAAATGAGAAATAAATCTTTAATTTGTCTAAGAATATCTTTTAGTTTTTAGACCTGTTTATTGAAATAATTCAAGTAAAGAATGGTCATTTTTTAATTAATATTCAAAATAAAAAAAATAAATATATTTATTACAATTTAGAGGTTTTAAGACTCGAACTGAAGGCCTCCAAAAAATGCATTATTCTCGACGTCGCTCTACCCACTACTCCAAACACCTCCTGAGAAGTTGAGGGAATTTCGATTCCTAATACGAAGAAAAAATTTAAGATTTTAATTTGGTGAAATCCTGGTCTAAAACCACAATGCTAAGAATATAGCAATCATCTGCGCATGTGCATGAACTTCATACTCAAAATGAGAAATAAATCTTTAATTTGTCTAAGAATATCTTTTAGTTTTTAGAAATGTTTATTGGTTGGCTGGTTGGTTGTGTAGGGTTTATTGGCGCAAGAGCCAGATTTGGCTATACTGCGCCAAGCAAATGATAAAACTATAAAAGATAAAAAAATGTAGTCCTTTGTTCAATTAACACATGAGCAATGAGTTAAAATCAAATTAGTTTAATTAAAACAATGATTAGAGAACAAAATTTAAAACCCTGTAACATAACAGTTTGAAACAATGATGTTAATGTATATGAACTAAAAATGTAGGTTAAACATACAGAATAATAAAATCTCATATACAAGTAAAAAAACCAATAGCCCTTAAGAAGTTAAAAATGTTTGGGTGGTATTTTTCACCCGCCAGGTCTCGTAATGTGAAAGAAGTCAATGTAAAAAAACAAGAACGATGAGAATTAAAAACTGGACATTCAATTAAAACATGATGAACAGTAAAAGGAACCTGGCAGCTGTTGCACATAGGCGCATTTTCTCCAAATATTAGATGTTTATGGGTAAAGCGTGTATGACCTATACGGAGACGAGTCAATTTAACATCCATCTCACGTATTGGATGAACAGGCCATAAAACAATATCAGTTCTGATGGAATGCAATTTATTTCCGACCTGCAGATTCCATGACTTTTGCCAGTTAGAAGAGATGCGATGAACGATGGACCTTTTAACATCGCAGAAGGGAATCCCTATTCTAAAAAGGGTCGATGCAGATTTAGCAATCAAGTCTGCATTCTCATTTCCAAGGATGCCAACATGACTTGGAACCCAGCAGAATTTTATTTGAAACCCATCGGTTTTTAAAAGCTGTAAAGTAAATAAAATTTTTATTGCAATCGGATGCATCCGATTGTGATAGTGTGAAAGTGTCTCCAAAGCACTCATGCTATCGGTGTATATAATATATTTACGCTGAGTTGAAGGTGATATTTTCTGGAGAGCGCACAAAATTGCCACCAACTCAGCGGTAAAGACAGAGCAACAATCGTGAAGACGATGGCCGACTGTATTGGATTGAATTATTACTCCAAAACCGACATGACCATCCGATTTCGAGCCATCCGTGAAAGATTGGATTAAAGGAAGAATACCAATAGCGATGGTAGAGAAACAGCTGTTGGAAAACAACATGAGCAGTTGAGGATTTCTCGAATCCAATGACCCCTCAGGGGCTCACCTTCTTTAGGTGGGTACGGGTGTCCCAATCCCGAGGTTCCCAGGGATCTTTACTCATTTTATGTTTACTCTCCTCTACGCCTTATGCTGTCTGCTTGATCCTTCTTTCCCTCGACGGCAAGCGAGGGAGCTCTCCATGAGAAGCTGTCGCCGCTCTGTTTGCTTCTTGCTTCTCATGGACAGCCAAAGTCCCCACGTGTTGGCCGTGCGTGGCAACCCATTTGAGAGACGGGTGGTGCATTGTGGTCCCCAATGTGTCAATCGGCCGGTTGCTAGCCACCTGAGTGGTTAGTCTGCTAGGGATCAAGCGAAGGGGTTACTCCTTGGGCTTGGCGTTAAGGGTGGTCACTGTCCCCGGGGGTAACTCTGAGCGTATAGGTACTGATTAGCACTAAGATGGATGCCGAGGCTGGAAATGACCAGAGTCCGGTAATTGCCTTCCCTTGTTGGGCTCCGTGGTGGGCGGTGCCATCGGACCCGAAACACTTTTCATATCATATGGGCGCTTCAAAAAAGGGTCCCTTCAGTGGGCATCGTAAAGTCACAATTTCTGCAAATAATCATGACCATTTTGACAGGTTTTTTGTCTTAAAAAGAATTTCCGACAATAAAGAATCTTTTGAATCAGTCTCTCCATTCCTTGTACAAAAGGCAATAAATGCTACAGTCGGTGATGTTGCATCGATCCGAAAGATGAGATCTGGCGACTTGCTTGTGGAGGTTTCTTCCCGCAAACAAGCACAGCAGATAGAAAAATTGAAATCCTTGGCAACAATAAGAGTCTCTGTGACCCCTCACCAATCTTTGAATAGCTCTAAAGGCGTCATTACCTGCGGTGAAATACTAAATCTTCCCGTAGAGTTAATAATTTCTGAAATGGAAGCTCAAGGTGTTACACACGTCCGTCGAATTTCTATACGACGTGACGGTCAGCTACTTGAGACTAAACATCACATCCTAACTTTTAAAACTCCTAAATTACCGGAGTATGTTTATGCTGGCTATATAAAACTACCGGTGAGGCCATACATCCCAAACCCACTAAGATGCTTTCAGTGCCAGCGATTTGGCCACTCTAAACTGAATTGCCGCGGGTCTCTTACTTGTGCCCGCTGTGCACAAAAAGGTCATGATAGCCAACAGTGTACCGCACAAGAGAAGTGTGTAAACTGTGGAGGCGATCACCCATCATATTCTCGCTCTTGTCCACGCTGGACACTGGAAAAGCAAGTCATGACAATGAAGTTCAAGGAAGATCTATCTTATCCCGAAGCCAGACGCAGAGTTAAGGCACAAACCCCGACTCCAGGTGTTAGTTATGCTTCAGCATTAAAAAAAATTACTGTGAAAATTGTCATTGTGATCAATGTCTAAAACTTTCCAAAAATACATCAAACCCTGAAAAAACATCCGATTCTGATATCGAACATTCTATGAAAGCTAATACTGATACTCAAAAAACTGTCAGAAGAAAATCCAAATCACACACTTCGCTGACATTAAACCTAGCCAAACGTGGCCTTACACAGAAGGATTTAAGAAAGAAACTGAAGAATTCAGTGTCAAAAAATTCCGTCGCATTGGGGCTAGCGACGCAAGGCGTTGTCCATAAGGACTTACAGTCTATATTTGGAGACACGCTAAATAGCCCCGATATTAAACTACATCCATCTGAGGATGAATATGAGCTTAGTATGAGTTGCGAGGATCAGGCAACTCCAACAAATGTTAATTCTTTCTCTCCTCATAAACCTCTCTCTTAATGGGTACCTTCTTCTCTTGGAATTGTCGCGGTATTCGTCCCAAACTTCATGAAGTTAAATCAATTTTAAACAAATATCATCCCATCTGCTTTGGTGTTCAAGAAACAATCTTGACACCCAACATTTCCGTTAAATTGCGTGGATATAACTGTGTTCGGAAAGATGCAGATACTGGAGTTCACGCTTCTGGTGGTGTCTGTATCTTTACATCCAATTTATATCCGAGCACAACTCTTAACTTCCATACTTCTCTTCAGGCTGTGGCTGTGCAAGTTCATACAAAAGCACTGGTTACAGTCTGCTGTATTTATCTTCCACCAAGTGATGTAATCTGTCAAAGAGATCTCGATAATTTAGTGGACCAACTTCCTTCACCTTTTATATTATTTGGCGATTTCAACGGCCATAGCACTTTATGGGGTTCAAATAACACCAACTCTCGTGGGCAGCAGATTGAACAGTTTATTTCTAATAACTGTCTCTGCTTGCTGAATAATGACGAAAAGACATACTTTCATGAACCAACCCGTACCTTTCATAGTCTAGACTTGGCCTTATGTTCTCCTGAACTTCTGCCATTGCTAACCTTTGCGGTTAGTAATGATTTATATAATAGTGACCACTTTCCTATTATCGTCTGCCATGCTGATAGCGGCGGTGAGACTTTCTGTCCACCATACTTTCTATTCCAGCGAGCAGACTGGACTGCTTTTAAGCAGCTGGCGGAAATTACCGAGTCAATAGTCAATACTGTAGACATCACGGAAGCAATGCGTCTCACCGTTGAAACAATTTTGAATGCTGCCAACAACTGTATCCCAAAGTCTTTCCCAAGTCTCCGAAAATTTCGTAGACCTTGGTGGAACAAAGCCTGTCGGGACAGTCATAATCAACAGAAACGACTTTGGAATATCTTTCGAAGGTACCCTACGACAGAGAACTTAGTAGCTTTTAAAAGAGCAAAAGCCGTCGCTCGTTGCATCCGTCGCCGAAGTCAAAGGGAATCGTGGATTAGCTTTGTTTCTTCCATCACATCTACTACTTCCAGTAAAGTTTTATGGAAGAAGGTAAAGGCGGCTAATGATATATATAATGAATCGTCTATTCCTATATTAAAGGCAGGAAATATGACGCACTTCGCTCCATTAGACATAGCAAATATTCTCGGTCAAGCATTCGCACAGGTTTCTGCTATTGATTCATACAGTCCAGCTTTTCTGGCATTTAAGAATCGCGCGGAACGGTTGCCTTTGCGTTTTAATGACCGCAGTATCTGTCCTTACAATTGTAAATTTAGTATGTATGAACTGGAAGCAGCATTATCTAAGACTCACGATACTAGTCCAGGGCCAGATGGAATTACTTATAGCATGCTTCGCAATTTAAATTCTACTTCCCTTTCCAATCTGTTGTTATTATTCAACAGAATTTGGACTGAGCAGATTTACCCCACCCAATGGTAAGAAGCTACTGTGGTTCCTATCCTAAAACCTGGCAGGGATTCATCCAATCCTCTTAATTACAGACCAATTGCACTGACAAATTGTCTATGTAAAACCTTTGAGCGCATGGTCAATGCTCGCCTTATGTACGAATTGGAGAGACAAGGATGCATATCCCCGTTGCAGAGTGGTTTCCGCAAGGGTAGATCGACTTTTGATAACCTAATTTTATTGGAAACCCAGATACGCAACACATTTGTTAGAAGGAATCACCTTGTCTCCATATTTTTCGACATGGAGAAAGCGTATGACCGGGCATGGCGCTACGGCATACTTTCTACGATTTTTAACTTCGGTTTTAGGGGAAACTTGCCCATTTTTTTACAGAATTTTTTATTTCATCGAAAATTTCGTGTCCGTGTTGGCAATTTTTATTCTGGTTCTTTTATCCAAACTGAGGGTGTTCCACAGGGTAGTGTTCTCAGTGTTACACTTTTTATAGTTCATCTGAGTCAAGTTTTATCTGTGTTACCATCGTCTGTTAATGGAACTCTTTACGTTGATGATCTGCAGATCTCATGTCAAGGCAGTAACATAAATATCATAGAGCGTCAATTACAGGATGCAGTTAATAAGATTGTAAAATGGTGCAACAATAATGGGCACACTATCTCTCCCGAAAAGAGTAAGTGCATTCACTTTTGCCGGAAAAGATTCATCCACCCAGATCCGAATATTTATATTCAAAACATACTCATTCCTGTGGTGAGTGAAGTGCGGTTTTTGGGGGTGACAATCGATAAGAAACTTACCTTCCTTCCGCACATTTTGCAGCTGCGAAGAAAATGCGAGAGAACGTTAAATATATTGAAAGTGCTTTCCAAAACATCATGGGGTGCTGATAGAACCTTTATTCTCCGCATTTATGAAGCAATTATCCTCTCCCGCATTGACTATGGCTGCATGGTATATGGTTCCGCGCGCCCTACAGTTTTGCGGCGACTAGATACTATCCATCACACAGCTTTGAGGATATGCTCCGGAGCATTTCGTACTTCTCCGGTTGAAAGCCTCTACGTTATATGTCATCAGCTACCTCTTTGTTTAAGGCGTAAGAAATTGTCTACCTTATTTTATTTCAAAGCAAAATCAGTTCTTAAACATCCTTTGAGTCAACTGTCAATACCAGTTAGTCTTCTTCGACTGTATAATGCCCGTCCTTCGAATACGCTGCCGTTTTTTGAGAGAACCAAAATGCTCCTTCATGACTTGGGACTTAACGATATTCGTGTTAAAGCAGTAGGTGTTTTTTCTTTTCCACCCTGGGATATCCCACAGTTTTCTTACCTGA
>JAOUZG010008490.1:51942-79602 GCA_026289955.1 Argiope argentata | reverse complement strand
CTCATATCACCAATCGGTCCTGTTATCGCGAATTCTTACAAGAAAGTGATATCCTATTCTCAGGGGGGATTTCCTATTCCCCTAATTGGAGGGACCACCCGCATTCTAACAGCCAGCGGAAACCAGAAAATGACCTCTAACAAGCCGATCCCCACCTCGTTTATTACCCTTAAGAGGGGAAAGCAATGGCGACTTTCTACGGGGTAGCCAGGTTAAGAGACATTTGCGGAAGGAGACTTTCTACGTTCCTGGCGGTTTTAAAGCGACACGATGGAGAGGATTTCTACGTTCCTGCCGGTTTTCAAGAGACACGTTGGTGCGACTTTCTACGTTCCAGCCGCTTGAAGGGTTAACTTATTTTTAAAAAAATCAGAGCTTTTGTAAATTGGGATGGCATCACGTTATTAAAAGCTGAATTTTTCAGATGCTCGTGCAGATAATAATTTTTTTTCGCCTATGGATTAAAATGTTTATTTTTCGCTTACGGATTTTTGTTGACACCAGAAAACCTCATTCCCAAAACAATATCATGTTCTGACATGATAATAGATATTACTTAAATATGGGTTATCATTGAAATAATTACCCATTCTAACACAGGATTTAAAATTTTAGTCATTCAAAAGTCGAATACACATTGTTTAATATTTTTCCCCAAAAACTCATGAGCTTTTTACAACATATCTCTCTCATTTTCATGTTTTAAGTAACACACATAACAGAATAGTTAAACAAAAATCAGTTACAGAAAAGAAGTTTTGATGACAAATGATAAGCTTATCAATAATTCTTGGAGAAAATTATGAAATAAATAAAATTACAAAAATTCAACAAAAAATTTATTTTAGAAAATTATCTGGATATTTAGTTTTGTGTTGATATCTACAGTTAAGGTTGTTTGAGCCGTTTCAAATAATTTTTTTGTTCATTTGAGAAAGTTATAAAATTTTCTGAATTAATCGGAATATATTAATGAGATTTGTACGCTTTTAAAAGACATTTACTAAATTTTTCTTATCTAATCATCAAGATATAAAAATATTAGGTATTCTAATAAAAAAATTTAAATAAGATATAATTGAAAAACAACAAGAAAAATTTAAAAAAAGAAAAAAAATTAGCGAGGGAATTTAGCTTAAGAATAATTTTTAAGCCAAATTATATATTATGATATTTATTTTTTATTTCTTTTATATTTATTATTACGTTAAAGACATGTACTTCATTTGACCGTTTGTACTTCGGTGATTTTTTTAAAATTATTAATCGATACAATGCCGTTTGTACTTTGAAGATTCATCACACATTATATTTTCCGATAAACAGTAATTTTGCATACAAAGTAAATCTTTTAAAAAATTCTGAAAAGAAAATTGATTTAAATCTATATGGTTGAATATACATATAATCTTATTAATACGAATTTCGGATTGTATATAAAATATTCATATACATGGTGTATTCAATCTCATATACATACTAATATCTTGATATGATTTTATTTGAAGCGATATTTTATATAAATTTTTAAAAGGCAAGTAGATTTTTTTATCTGTTTAATATGCAATATATTTTCGATTAAAATAAATTGTTTCTTCAGTAAATAAAATAAAATATGCTTAAAAATTTAAATATTTAAAGAAATTTTGAACTTATATTTTTAAACATGCTTTATTTCATTCCCCATATTTACTTTAAATCATTAAATGCTGAAAATATGCCCAAAAAATATATTTAATATCGTCACAGCACATCAAGTATAAAATGTAATATATATATATAATATATAGAATAATAAAAAGTATTTTAACGAAACATATTTTTTAAAAGAAACCTGTTGAAATTTAAAAAATTAATTGTGCAGAAATAAAATGTTTATTTATCGCTGAAAAGTTTACTTTTTTTAAATTTTAAATGTAATAAAAATGAGTTTCACCCTAATTCTCATAGTTAAAAAACTGGCGGAAATCTATTAAAAGATTTGCTAATTTCCAATTGAAAATGTTAAAAAGCAACTTCTTTCTTTTTGTTTGACTAGTGCCCCAAAAATATTAACATGTTAAATTTGGTAACTCTAGATCGAATGTTCTGATATAAAGACAGGTGCAAATTTTTCCTGGTACATGAATTTGTTCGCAGATGTTAGTCTAGCTTTAGTCTAATATTATCCTTATATCAATATCATATCAATAAATTTTAAAAATTTAATGAACACAGAAAAATACAAGTTAGCATATGCAATTGTATAAGCCATAGAAATACCAAAAATTCTGTCAGTGGTGTCAGCTTTTGCATGCATAAAATCGACGAAAGCCAGCTTTACTGTTTAAATATTAGCAAATTTTCCTCATGCATGATTCAGTTTGTAGATGCTATTCCAACCTTGGTCTTATCTTAACCTTGGACCAGTATCATATTAATAAATTTCAAAAAAATAAATAACATGGAAAAAATACAAGTTACAAAATACAAAATACAAAAAATACAACAAAATACAAGTACACGGAAAAAATGCAACTGAATAAGTCATAGAAATACCGAAAATTCTACGTCAGTGGAGTCAGCTTTTGCCTTCATAGAATTGACGAAATCCATCATCAATGTTTAAGTCTTAGAATTATGAATTTTCTGTCAGAGCTTCAATCCTTTTTTTACTCTAAACCTTAATAATTCTTAATTTATTTCTTATAAGTGGGAATCGTGCAAATATTTTTAAATCGTTTACAAATTATCTATTGAGAAACGAATTAAATTCTTACGTTTCGGATTAAACGGATTTAATTGAAAAATAAATGTAAGCTGTAACACTGAATACGAATTTATATTGCTTCATCCAAGCCAGAAAAGTATTTTAGTTTTGACGATAGTTGAAACGATCAGGAATTGATTAAAAATCAGGAAATAATCAGGAATTGATTCCTTTGATTAAATGAAACTTCACTCTTATTATTTAGGTAACTTAGATTGACGATAAAAAGTCAAGAGATAAGTGACCTGAAGTGGAAATATATCATTCGTTGAATATTTAAAAATGAATATTTTAAGAAAGATATCCATCATCGGATATCATTCTTTATATTACGACTCCGTATAAAAATTATGATACGCATTCTTAAAAATCTAATTAGCTTTAAAAGAGAATGATATTTCAACGAATAGAAGCAATAGAATTTGTTAAAGACACTTTTTAGACTTCATCCAACTCTAAACTATAGAAACTTTAGAAAAAAAAATGATTAGATAATGTAATTTTTCAATGATATATATTTTTTTTAAATCCAATTATAGTTGAAATTATTTCGGTTTATAAATCTCTTTGAACTCACTACTTTTTGCTTTGATTTTAGTGTGATAAAACCTTGATACCGTTGGGTATCTGAGGGAGAAGATGACTATTTATTTCCAAGAGTAATTCATGTTTCAAAAAGAAATCGTAATTAGAATAAAAAATGCGACATTAAAAATAAAGAAAATCAAACTAGAAAGTAGGTAATAAAACTTTTATTTCACAATACATAGCTTTTATTTTACAAATCAAAATAAATTAAAATATTCATCTGAGACTTTTTGATATTTTTAATACCAATAAGCCTGAGCTATTTGAACTTCATCAAATTTGAATTAGAGTTAAAAATGTCTTTAATGGATGAGAGCCTTGCCAAGTCCCAAGCCATAACCGAGACCGAGTCCGTGTCCTAGACCAAGGGGAACAGCAACACCAAGGCCGTGCCCAAGACCAAGGGGTCCAGCAAGACCGAGTCCGTGTCCAAGACCAAGGGTGGCTCCGTGTCCGATGACACCTCCGTACGCCACTGGGGCGGCGACGGCCAAAGGAGCAGCGTAAGAAGCGGCATGTCCAACAACGGCGGGTGCTGCAGGGGCTACGTGGTTGACGACTGGGGCGACGGGTCCGGCGTAGGGGCTGGCGACGAGGGCGGCTGCTGGGGCGCTGGCGGCGGTTCCGGGTTCGTTGGTCTTGACGGTGGCTCGGAATCCGTGTCCGTCAGCGACGTAGTCGACTCGTCGGGCCCTTCCGTCGATGTCGGCGAGGGTATAGGATCCCTTCTTGTTTCCGTGGGCGTCTCCTACTTCTGCACGAGAGTTGGTGGCCCCGAGTCCATCTTTGATGTCATAACCGAAAGCGTAGTTGCCGAAAGCCTAGACAGGAAAGATAATTTAGTACATGTTTGGAAATCTTCAGTTGATAATAATAGATATGAAATGAAAAATAAAGCATATACTTACGTCTTGAGTCTGAGCTCGGTTGCTGACCCCAGTGCTGACCAAGGCACCGTGTCCGAGGAGGACGGATGCGTGGGTGGCGGTGAGGGCAGCCAAGAGGATGGTGATCTGAAAAAAAAAGAAATTCAATAATTAACACTATAACTAAGTTTTTTTTCTTTATAAAAAGGTGTTATCGTTGTTTTTCAAAAATAATATCAAACGTTGTGTACTATTCGTAATTTTCCCTTTAAAAATTTAATTAAAAGGGAGTTTTTTGAAAATGGTAGAAGAAATTCTTCTTCTTTTTTATTGTTTTTAGGTTGTTAGTGGGTCACGTAAGAGTTAATTGATACAGAAATTAACTTTAAGATACATTGGCATAGGATATTAATACTTACAATGTTTTATATATTGTGAGTAAACTTTGAGATAATGTTTATAATATAGTTTGTGCTTTTTTTCTTTTCTTTTTTTATAGAATCTTCTTTATCATTCTTTAGTATTTAATCCACTAATTTAACAAATGAAAAGTAAAGAATTATTATTAACTCTTTTCTTTTTAATTGTTCTAAGGTAATGGGGTTTTGATTCTTTTATTTTTAATATTTAATAATTTTTTTTTCAATTTTTCTTTGTTTTCACTGTCTAATACGATTTTTTAAAAAGGAAATGTCGACTTTTGAAATAAATTTCTAATGAAGGAATTTGAAGCGTTGTATATTTATTACAGGTCCGATTTATATCCTAAGAAAATTATCTGTTGTAGAGTCTGCTTTTTTACACTTATTTTTTAAAAAATAATAACTCATCCCTTTATATTTATTTAAAGTCAATGAATTTTTTATTCTATTTTTCTTTTAATGCTTATTAATTTTTCATTATCTGTTTAAATTTTCCTATTTAAACATGAATTTTAAAAATATAGGCTTTTAAAATAATATTTCAAAGAATGAATTCGAAACGGTATAAATTTATGACAAATCTGATTTTCATATCGTAAGAATAAGATCAAAATTTTATGAAATTATTTTGGATTCAACGTACGTATAAAAAGCATTATAAATGAAAGAAACTATATCCAAATTCCAGACCATGTTCTTACAACTCTTTCTGAAAATTTTAAAATTTGTTATTACAGAACATCCATTTTATAGAGCTTTCTACACATTTTGTGAATTAAAAAATAAAAAAAAAATACAAATTTCTATCAAATGCATTTTCAAACCTAACGATTGTAATTGAAAAAGTTTTTGATTGCTTGCCTAATAAACCTAATTCATTGAAGAAAAATTTAAAAAATTGATTGATTGATTATAAAAAAAATATTATTTCACAATTTTTGAATTTCTAAATTTTTTATAAGTGTATAAAATTTTGAAACAAAGTTAATGATATTTCGAAACAATCATATTATATCATAGAATTGATCTTAGCACTACTTTAAAATTTAAAAATTATATAAATTTGATTATGCTATTTTAAACGCTAAGCAAATTTTTCCTGGATTTTTGCAATATAAAAAATAGGAATTATTTTTAACAATACTAAAAAGTGAAATTCAAACTTTTTTCGTTGTTCAGCCAAATGCTTAACCGAGAGTTTTCTGTTCAGTGTGGAAGATTAAGGAAAACGTATTATACCAGCTAAAGTTACAGGAAGAATAAGATTAAAATGAAATCTGCTATGCGCATTTCAATGTATCATGTCAGAGCATAATTTCTTGAACGGCCAAGCACTACGTGCTCTTGCATGTTAAATTATATTTTTATTCATTTTAATTGTTTTATCGAATGAGTCATTTTAGTATTGCAAACGATCCAAATAAAACCTTGTCTCGTATTGATAGTTTAAATATATATATATATATATTATTTTCTATTTATTTCATTTCATATAATCACGCACTTAAAATGACATTTTTTATTTTACTTTTTATTTGCTGTAGTCATTAACTTATTTTTTTTAAAAATCTGAGCTTTTGTAAATGCAATGACAACAATGAAATTTCGATTTTTTTGCCTACGGATTTTTGTTCACGCCAAAAACCTCATCCTAAAAACTACATTATGTTGTAATATGATAAAAAATATAAGGAAAAAAAGGAAGTTACAGTACCGGCAAATTCAGATCATAAATCATTTAAAAGTCGCAAAATAATATTTTCCCCCATGATATAACATCATGTTATAGGATTTGAAATAGATTTATTGAATAAAATGTAACTCTACTAGTGCCTTTTTTGGGGCTGGTCATAATTATCAGACGTTTGTACAGTATTTTATGAATTTATGAATGAAAATATTCTTCCAATTTTATATTATAACAATGCATGTTGATAATCATACTCATATTCGTCAAGTTAAACTTATCGTTTTGATAATGGATAGAAAGAAGGACTGTCATTTCGCGATCTCAAAAAACTTTTTCTTGAGAGTACAATCCGCGAAAGTTGATGTAGGAAATGGTTTTTCGGTTTCAAATCTGGTGACATGAGCTTGGATGATAAGTCAGGAAGCGTTCAGCCATCGGATTTCGACGACTTTCGGCATCCTCAAAAGAGGACTAGAGTTTGACAACTTGAATTCTGGCCGACAACATCAATGTGAACCATTCAACTAACATTCGTCGTCTCAAAATGCTTGAAGAAGAATGAAAATTGGCTGGTTGGGTCCCGCAGAACAGAATTCGAACCGAATAAGTCCAAATTTTCGCCGCTTTGCTTCACCAAAGAAGCAGAGTCAATTTCTGATAAAATTTAATAAAGACACAAGATAATTAAGCAGCAAACCAATATATAGGCAAAGAATTCAGTAAATTTAAGACTTTTAAAATAATTTTTCTTTTGATGTTTACTATACTTTAACCCTTTGCGGTACGATGTCGCCTCTGACTCGACATGCAAGACTGTGCATCATTTTGACGTCTTATTTATTTATTTTTCAAATTTAAATATTAAAAACGCCTACATACTGGTTAAGAGATGTAGATTAATTTTTCAAAGAAATTCGACTTAAAAGAATTATGTATATTTATTTTTCATAGCAATAAACAAATCTTTGTATTAAGGGAATAATTTTACATCTAACTATTTTTCGGACTGCAAATGATTAAGGTTCAAAAATATATTTAGTCGAATAATAAACTGCGCATAATAGATTTAATTTAAAGTAATTCCAACCAATAACTCCTACGTATTAGCTGATTGCATACACAGCTAACACTTAATGTGAAACGACTTTGAGGAATATTAGAAATAACATAACTAAAATTATTTCCATCAAATTCATAAACAACTCACCTTAGCAATCATGATGGATATGGAAGAAGTATCCTGACTCTTGGAATACAGAGGACAAGTGACAAATTGAACCACATGAAGTCTTTATATACCGGCATCCAGCAAGGGTAGCCGCATTCGGAAGCGTGATGTACCAGTTCGTAAAAAATTATCGGTTCGGATCTGGAATGTGCGTTGACAACCCCACCCAAGGATACTCGGAGTACTCATTCCACGATAGTTTAACCTTCATTAAAGTGCGAGTGGATGAAAAAAAGTCAGTAATGGTGATGTACCAAATTGGAAAAAATAATTATGCAAATCAGGATTGCTAGTTGAAGCCGTCTTGCAGAGAAGTCCTTTAACGTCAAATTTCCTCCATTAACCTTCAACGTCCTTGGAATGTTAAGAGTTAAGTACTATTACAGAATAATTTTATGCGTGTTTGTAATATATTTATATATTTTAATTAGTTCATTAGAATTTTTTTAATGCAGTAATTTTTTATTAATTATTATTTGCGACCGATGGTCAATTTATGATTCATTTTTATTCTTTTTTATATGAATTTGTTTATAGAATTAATAGAATAAAATTTTATCAAGATTATTTATTGATTGATTTTCTGTGATCAAAAACATAGCAATTATTCAACAGATAGGTCAGAGGATCTGATTGCCACCACCTTAAATATACATTCAATTCATATTTCTGAAAATTATTTCACCCAATGAAATATTACATTTGTGAAAAATATGACTGTTATTACAATTATTGAAATACATGAAAGAATCTTGCCAATTCTTAGAGTTTATAAGTTATATATTTCAATAACTGCAATTTAAAAATTATCCACCCGGTTTATTTTTAATATATACTGAATGACCTTTACGTTTTAACTGAGTAGCAAAGTTTTGTAACTTTGTAAGTACGTATAATTTTTTTTAAAAAAAATGGATCTAAAGAATTATGATTTTGCTTCTCTTTACTCAATCAGTGAGTTTCTGAAAAAAAAATTATAATGCTCTAAATTGACTTTCCGGTTTAAATTGGTTAATGACTTAAATTAATTAAGATAAATAATGACTTAAAAATAATAATGTTCTCACATGATAACTTGAAATTTACGACCAAAAATTTCATTACATTTTTTTTATTTCTATCTTTAATCAGTTTTCAAACCTTAAAACTGGGTTTTTAATAAAAATAAGCATGATAACAGGCCAATAAGTTAGCAATTTCATGTTCCTTGTTTTTTTTTATTTCTACTGAATTTTAATTTCTATATAATTATAAGAAGATGAAAAATGATTTTTTCTGTAAAATTCACCTTAAATCTTATATATATATATATATATATATATATATATATATATATATATATATTAATAAGCAAGTCCATCTGTCAACTGACTAATCTGGCATCGAATTATTTTTCCAAGTGCAAAGGGTTAATATTTTTATATGATTATATCTTGAAGAGGAAATTTTTAAAGGCTATATGTTTTTTTTTTAAAAAAACAAGAAACTATTTTATCTGTCTAACGGACACTATATTTGAGATTAAAATAAATGTTAGTCTTTGTTTCTGTAAATAAAGTAAATAATGCTTAGAAATTTGAAATTTAAAGAAGATTCGAACTTGAATATAATACATGTACTTTGTTTGACTGTTAGTAAATTGATGATTTTTTAAAAATAATTAATTTGTGCAATGCTTTTTGTACTTCACTGATTCATTACAAATTCCTCTTTTCGAGGATGAAACTTACTCTAAATCATATAATATCGGGAAGATGTTCGGAAAAATATATTTACAAGGGGTGCACGAGGTTGAAACTTCAGATCGATCGGGATGAGATTTAGTATAATGTTATTCATGAAAATATTACATTTATATTTAGAATGTTCATTCATGGAAATATTAAAACGCAATGACCAATCAATTTCGAGAAAATGGTCAAAACACTTTTGGAAAAGCTTATATACTGATAACTTGGCTCCCAATCGGATGGTCCCAATGGGGAAGTTGTCTAAGTAACCGTCTCTTATTTGGAAATGCACGGTTCGAATCTGGCAGGTATTTTTTTTTTTATATTTCTTTCCTATTAATTCTTATTCAATTACAAATTTACAAATACTTTTAATTAATATTTTTGATAGGTTTTATCCAAAAATAAATATTTATGATCGAAATACATAATAATTAAATAAATGTTTAAAAGAAATTTATAAATACAATTGCATTTTTACAAAAAAAAATATTTAAATTTAATTCATGACTTACAGATGTTTTTAATTAATATGCTACTTATTTTTATGCAAAGATAAATATATATTTTTTATTTTAATACTTAAATTGTAATTTAATATTTAAAAAATAGCAATAAATTCAATGTAAATTTTGATAATTATTAATTGTAAATGCTAACATTGTAAAAACATTAATCATTATACTTAAAAAAATTATCCTATATACATTTATTTTCGATTATATATAAACCCCACAATGGTAACCATAGAAAAAGCATCGGGAACAAAATATATTTCTGCATCTTGCAAAACTGATGCTTATGCTCAAGAGCAATATATCTTTAAGAGGTCTATGGGAAAACAAACTTCATTTACATTTGAAAATATCTCTCATCAGAAAGTTGGGCAGCATAACACGCATGCCTTATCATCTAATTAAAAATTGATGATGGCAATCGATATTGTACAATGGATTTTTATATTATTTAGAAAGAATAAATTTTTTTTATCATGCTCGAATAAATAAGAATTTTATAAACGCTTTGGATCATCTGCCTACGCATTCAATAAATTAACATCTGCTCTCTACTGTATCTCTTATCTACTGCAATTAGAACGTTTGCTTGCATTTTTATCAAATATCAGCTGCTCCCTTCAATTTTTGACGCAAATACAGTTTCGTTGAGTTAGAATTGATATTTTGTTATTAATAAATTCAATAATTTTAAAATTAGTTGTTTGAAAATGATGCAAGCAATTTAAATTATCTGTAACCAATAATGTAACGTTTTTAATTATTTTCCCTTTAAATATAAATTGAATTAATTAAATTATATTAATGTAAGTATTAAAATAATAAGTATTTATCCTTGCATAAAAATAAGTAGTATATTAATTAAAACTATCTATAATAATTAATTAAATTTTTTATTAAATGCATCTATATTGATAATTTTTTCTTTTAAAATTTCAATTTTATTATTATGCATTTCAAAAGTACATATTTATTTTTAAATAAATAATTTAAAACATATAAATTAGAAGTATTTGTATTTTTTAATTGAATAAGAATTATTAAAAAAAATCCCAGCCAACTTTGAACGCGGACTTTCCGCTTATGAGACAGTTACCTAGATAACCACACCATTAAGATCATCCAGACGGGAGACAAGTTATCCATATATAGATAAGCTTTATCAAAAGTTTGAGGTTCATTTTCTTGAAATGGATTGGCCATTGCGTATCAATATAATATTCTAAATATATACTACCCTTTTACAAATCTCATCCCAAACTCAGATTTCCCCTTCGTTCCCTTCCCTTGTTAATATCGTCACAATACAATTAGTATAAATCTCATAGCAGGAAAAAAATTATAAATAATTTTAACTCTGAAACACTCCTTTTAACTTCCAGATTTTCTAAGCGTCTCGCTGGGAGACGTGAACTCTTCCGAGCTCAGAGGCAGTTAATATCCGGGGGTTGAAGTAATAAACCCTAGCTTTTTTCCAACAACGAGTTGCTTTTACCGCATATCTAAATGTTTCAATATAATGCATTGATATTTTTTTAGAACGAATCAAGTTTTATATTATATTTCTTAACCATTTAGATAATTAAATTTAAAATTGGTCTTAATATCAATCTTAAAAAAACCTCTATATTTGTCATCTAATTTTCACAAGATTTGTTGAATATTAATTCTTTTAGGAGGAATTAAATAAAACGTCATATATTATTATGTAAACGTAATATATTAGTATGTAATAATAAATAATATATGATATAAATATTGTATATATGAATGATATTAAGATATTTTTTGCATAGTATAGATGTCCATGCAATTAAGTAAAAGACGAAATAATACTTGAAATCTTCATTTAATACCAAAAGAAAAAAATCCGTTTAATAAAAAAATCATGAAAACAAGGACCTTTTGAAAGACATTTCGAAAATAATACGTTCTTTTAACACTAAGCTGAGAATTTTTCTTAATTATCTTCAGTATTAATTTTTTTTTAATATAAACTCTTATGCTCATTGAATTTTGCACTATGAAATATTTTGAAGTTTCGATCGTAATGCAAAGAGATTGTTAGGAATTTTATTTCAATTTTTAAGAACGTTTTATTTGTTCTCAAACACTTACAAATTCTTGTTTTTATTTAAATTAAAAATAAATAAATAAATGTGAGATAAATATGCATTCCAAAAATATCCTCATTTTACAACATATTTTTACGTATCTTTTAAAATTTTTGTCAAATCAAGAGACTACATTTCTTCAAACTTTATATATCTCATTTATCAAAGCAATTAGAAAAATGAGACAAATCGTTTTTAAAACTTAACAGTGCTTCAGATGTTGTTTCTCTCTAACGTCATATATTTCCGTTTAAGTGCTAAACATTTGTATATCCTAACCTCTTTTCCGTTTTATAAGATTTTGAAATTAATCAGATCATTCCTTCCTGATGTTGCAATTTAAATGATCAGCCGTGTACATAACAGACTATTTACAGTATCGAAAAAAGTGATACCGGTCTATGTGAGCAAGAATTAGCTGGAATTCGGAGCTGAACAATATCATGATGTATCTTCATAACTTCCTATGCTACTGTGTCGTCAAGCTTTTTATGCTCCTTAACCGAAAATCCCTCTTATAACATATAAAGTAACAACTTATAATTGCTGCTTGATGGAATGATAGGGAACTTTTTCTTCACCTTATCCTAATTTTCTATGAAAGACGACAGAGTTATTTTTAAATTTGTCATGATAGTTGTTTTTTTTTAAAAAATAATATTTATATTTATGTGGGAGTCTAACCAAATGTTCCAAAAATACTCGACTCTTCAGATAGCGGGGTTTTATAGGTGAGGAGTCTAGGGGTATTTCAATTTCAATTTTTTTAAATATTTATTAACAGTTTGAAAACTGAGATAAAATAATGCAAACGAAGGCTGAAGAGACTTCTTTTAAAAAATAATAGAATTCATTTAGAGTTAAAGGGAAAAATTTACAAGGGTGAGTATTTAAAGGGAGATATTAAATGGATTAAAACATGGAGATATTAAACAAAAAGAAAGATTATTTCCTCTAGGAAGACGTTAGAAGTAACGAAAACATTATGTGACTTAAAACATATTACCGCGTAGCTTTGCGAGTAAGGAACGCTGACGAGTGGACACGTCCTTATCGTCCCGTGGTTAGTAGGCCTCTGCCTGGATATTAATTGTGACAGTTTTTCGAAAACTCGATAGATGGCGTTGTTCTGGAATGTTGCATTAATCAAAATTATCGTCCTCTGGGAAATGATCTAACCTTTTACGATTCTCGCTTTGAACTACGTCTACAATCGGACGTTGATAAACCAAAAATGAAAGCTAAAATGATGGTTAAATAAAATATCTCCGTGGGATATCCTACATTTATTGAGTATGCTTCTTTTGGGTTCGAATTTGGATAAATATATTTGAATTTTTTTCAAAAAGTGTGTAACCATTCAAAAATAATTCCTACCTCACTTCGTACGCTCTAGCTAAGAAGTCACCTCGCACGAATCTTTGGAAGGAAAAGATTTCTAAGACATTTATATATCTCTATAAATTGATAAAAACTCCAATAATTGGATAGGATTTCATTTTATTGTTGCGTACGTTATAAGAAAGATTCCGTTTAACGAATTTTATAAAATTCTTTAAATTACTGAATTCTTTTAAACCGGGTACATTGTTTCAGCTATTAATGTCTCTTCTGAGGCTGAATAAAATTGGAATATTTAAGCTGTCTGCAACTCTTTGATGAAATATTTAAAGAAGAAATTTTAAAAAGTATTCGAACCTTTTTCAAAGAATGCCTGTAAATCATACTGAATGAAATAATAATGAGTAAGTTACTTTGATGCTTTGAATTCGCATAATTATAAAACGGAACTGTAATTATTTTTTATGTATCGAAGAGTTCTTCTACTGAAATATTCGCCCAAAAATTTTTCTTCGAAAAAGATTATTATTTTAACTATTTTAAACAACCTTTTATAAAATCGGGTATCTAGCAGAATTTTAAACAGTTATTGAATAAACCAACATTTTTATATAAATGATGCAATCATTTGCTAGATGATTGAATAAACCAATTTAAAATATCAAAACTTGCTTATTATTTTTATGTAAGTGGCTTGATGTAAGACATAGCAATATTATATAGCTCATTCTCCGTCAAATTTATTGGGAAATTCAATAGGAGAAATCGCGTTATTTTATTATGACAAAAGCAGTTTAGAATTTAAATTCTTATAAGCAAGACTTCATTCATAGGAAAATCTCGCCAACAATTATTGTTCTTGCTACGTTTTACAAATAGGGCTACGTAAATTAAACATTTATATACATAATAGAAACACTTAGAAATTTATTTTGACTGAAAATTGCAGTTTGCCTAAAACAAAATCACGTCAAGAACATGTGACTGTGCATTTAATTCAACGATAATTAGGGCAACAAAAACGCCAGTAAATTTTCCACACCAGTTGAAGTAACGCAGTAGAAATTTGTAATTTCCTACTGTGTGCCTATTTTAAAGGATTACAAATTTTGAGTTTCCTTTATTATGTTTTATTTTAATTCAAAAGTATTTCAGAATAAATATGAGTGATCGATTAATTAAAAATATTGAATTTTATGTAAATTTAATGTTTGACTTAATTTTATGTTAATTTAATGCTTACTTTAATTTTATGTATCAAACACTAAGAAAATAAATAGAATAGTTTGTAATAATCAGTTGAAAATATGTTATGCCTAACTTCATTAGAGTGGGGAAAAAATCGGAAAAAAAATTACTCGGAAACTATATGGAAATCATATATTTTTTGACTGTATAGAAGGTAACAATATAAAAGCGCAGTGCTTTTTATTAAACTTATAGCAATTCAAATTAAAAGCACATACATTTTTTAACTTCGGAAATTATAAAGCACTGGCTTTAATCCGCGACTTCGTACGGGTTGAAATTTTGATGTACAAGTTACGGTCTGATGCCAAATCAATGCACGAGTTTTCTACCCTTGTTGGGATAACGCAATACACATTAGAAATATTTAATTTCCTTATTCTGTATTATTTTAATTTGAAAATACATCAAAATGAGTCCAAAAAATCTATTAATTAATAATGTTTAATTTTAAATGCATCAAACACTAAGAAAATAAATAGCATCGTTTGAAATAATCGGTCGAAAATATGTTAAGTCTAACCTCATCAGCGTGGAGAAAAAGAAACTGAAGTCTTATTCATTTAATGGTAGAAAAGGAAGATTTTTGGATAGAAAGTTAGGTTTTCATTTATAAAAAATTAATCACTCAATTATTTGGAATAAATAGTAAGCTTTTTTCTATTCTAGCCTGTAACGATCTCTATTTAAATATCATCCACTTTCGTTCAGTTGTTCTAGCGTAATCGGCTAGCATCATCTATCCATTATAACTTTCACATTTATAATAGTATTTCTTAAGATAATTACATTGACATACATTCTTTATAGCAAGAAAAGTCAAGAAATTATGTTGCCAAGTTGCAAAATAGATCCTATAGGAAAAATATTTTAAGAAAGATACGCAAAATTGGATATATTTCTAGTTACCCTGATTCCAAATAAAAATTACATTCGCACATTTTTAAAAATCTATTTCGTTCCGAAAGATATTCTATTTCAAAGGATTAAACAATAAAAGGCTTGAAAGTCTCTTTTCCAGGCTTCAAAATCCCCCTTTGAGCTGTAAACACTTTAACAAAACTAACTCGATGTTTAGATAATGTTGTTTTTCAAAGTCAATAATGTTCCTATTGGCATCATTATGGGATTTTGCGATATAAAATATCGTGGAAGAATTAATACTAGATCAAATATTTATATATTTTATAAAAAAATTTCATAGTAATGGGACTATGAAAAAAATTACTATTCCTAGCATTCCTCACACTGCTCTCAGGATTTACACTGACGGCAGCTGGCGAGACGATGGCGCAGCTGGTAGCTGAATGCATGAGGTGACTTCCGAAGGAACATTAGAACTCCGGATTAGAAATCCAAACTTCTATTCCGTGTTCAGTTCGGAACTTTTAGCAATCCACAAGGGCCTACACCAGTATTATTCCCAATTTTAAAAACATGGATTTTAACGGATACTCTTGCCTCTTTACAGCATCTATCGAACTGGAAGCAAGTGTCAGACTTAACGAGCCTTAACATTCTAAATGCCATCCATCGACTTACTGCAAAGCGCAACATTCACTTTCAGTGGGTCCCTTCACACATCGGACTTGAAGGCAACGAGAGCTGACGCCCTTGCTGTGGCGGTTACCACTGATGAAGTTGGTAATGTCCACACTCTCACGTATACTACAGAGGTCTCCTCAATCGCAAAAGTGGAGACAAATTACCTTTGGCTGGTTCCTCCGAATAACTCCTGGTACTTTAGAGATAGTCCTGGAGGATCCTTCCAGACCAGGGACGATAGAAAACAAAGTACAGCCCCTTCCCGATTCATTAGCGGACATATTAAAGGCCTCACTTTTCACCTGGGACAAAAGTATTTTCCGGACTGTCATTGGTGTAAGAGCGCTCCAGCTTCTCCCACTCACATTTTAAATTGTCTACATTTTACAAAGCATGACATTCTCAAAGACTCGGCTCTATTTATGGACTTTTTGGAAACATTGGGTTTTATGGAGATGGTCTAGCACTGCTGGGCCATCTGGGATTAGTAACAGCAACAGATTTTTTTTTATGTTTTTCCTTATTAGATAATTAATTTTAAAGAAAAATGTGTGATACCGGATGTTTTAACTTGCAGTAAAAAAGTTTTAGAATCAAATCAAGAATAAAATTTTTATATATAAAAATCTAACGCAAAAATTTATATTGAACCAACATTGGACATGCATAGAAATATGAAGTATATAATTAATAATTTTATATGTTATAGCTCTATTTTGATTCATTGTTATTAACATTCATTTTTGTAAAGCAATCTGAGAATTTCAGTTGGAAATTAGAATTCTACTTATGAGCAAAAGCAAGTGAAATGAGTGAGGTGGAGAAAAAGGTCAGAAAAACTAATTTCGAACTCTATGTACATTGATTAATATAATCAAAAAATAGTTTGAATGATAAATTCTTGTACAGAAATATAACGGGTTTTGAACTTTTTCATGACAACTTAGATTAAAGATTCCTAAATTTAAAAAAAGCAAATAAATAATCAAATAATAGATGTTAAATAAATACAATATATTTTCTCTAATTTTAGTTTCAAATCGAAAATTCCAATTTAATCCCAAAGTTATGGTATTGTTTCAAGAAAATAATCAGTTAAATTATAAATGTTATTTCATAATACTAAGATTTTAAGGACTATTTCTCTTTATGTAACAATTTTAGTAAAATTCAATACATATTCATTTATCAAATTAATAAAAGTTCACAAAAAAGGATAAAGCACTTAATTGCTGAGGATTAGCATGCGCCTTACTTTAAAGGAATTAAAGATAAAAACTTCAAGAAATCAAACGTTTCAGCTCAGATATTTAGATTTATTAAATGAAGTTATTAAATTCAGTGATATAAAATTATTGCATTTGAAAAAATGTAATCAATTTTCTTTTTTTCAATTTTCTTAAATTCATTTTGTTGTTAAAATGATAGAACTTTGGATATGATTGCGTATTTTTAGATAGCAGGTAAATTTTGTTTTATAGACACTCATAAAAAAAATTCATCATTAAAAATAAAGCAAAAAAATAGGAAATAAAACATTTATTTCACAATACCAACATTTATTTCACAAATGAAAATAAATTAATCCAGCTGTCAGAACACGTTCGACATTTCCTATACCAATAAGCCATAAGTATTTCAACTTTAGAAGATTTGATTTCGAATTAAAAACTGTCTTTAGTGGATGAGAGCCTTGCCAAGTCCCAAGCCATATCCAAGACCGAGTGGTCCGGCAAGACCGAGTCCGTGTCCAAGACCAAGGGCGGCTCCGTGTCCGATGACACCTCCGTAAGCTACTGGGGCGGCGACGGCCAAGGGAGCAGAGTAAGAAGCGGCATGGGCAACAACGGCGGGTGCTGCAGGAGCTACGTGGTTGACGACTGGGGCGACTGGTCCGGCGTAGGGGCTGGCGACGAGGGCGGCTGCTGGGGCGCTGGCGGCGGTTCCGGGTTCGTTGGTCTTGACGGTGGCTCGGAATCCGTGTCCGTCGGCGACGTAGTCGACTCGTCGGGCCCTTCCGTCGATGTCGGCGAGGGTGTAGGAGCCCTTCTTGTTTCCGTGGGCATCTCCTACTTCGGATCGGGAGTTGGTGGCACCGAGTCCGTCCTTGATTCCGTAGTTGAAAGCATAGTTGCCGAAAGCCTAGACAGGAAAGAAAATTTAGTAAATGTTTGGAAATCTTTAGTAGTAATAATAGATTAGTAATAATATATAATAATTAGTAATAATAATGAGAGTAATGGATGTGAAATGAAGTGTAAAGCATATGCTTACATCTTGAGTCTGAGCTCTGTTGCTAACTCCAGTGCTGACCAAGGCACCGTGCCCGAGGAGGACGGATGCGTGGGTGGCTGCAAGGGCAGCGAAGAGGATGGTGATCTGAAAATAAATTTTATCGTTAATTGATATTATATCCCTTTAATTTAATGTAATAATTTTATTTTTTTCTGTTTGTGAAAGAAATATTAAAAAAATAACATTTTATACATTTACAGCTTTGAAGAAATTAAAAGATTTATTTAGAGGGATATTTTAAACTGGATATTTAATGTATTTTTTCATATGAATTGTCTTACATGGTCACATTAGTTTTTTAAAACGAAAGTGTTACATAGTTAAAAGAATTACTTATTTTTATCAGGTACCTAAATCATGGTTAGTTGAATTTTGGAAAGACATTTTATTACCAGATTTGATTTATTTAATGTTTCTTTAAAATAACATAGTTCCTCTTTTTTTATTTATCCAATGATGCGAAATTTTCGAGCATATATTTTTCCAGCATTCTTCATATATTTCTATATTTTTACATTGAAACGCCCCATTTTTTAAAATAATTTATCATTTAACATAAAGTGTATTAAAAATTAAATGATAATTTATTAGACAAAATTAAAGCTCTATAAAATTATTTTAGAAGTTGAATCTTAGAAGTTCTTTTAGAAGTTTTTTAGATATATAAAATTATATTAAACCAAAAAAAAGGAAATAAAAATTTGAAAACTACAAAAGAATTTTAGAAATTATTGAAACTACTATGTTTCAACAGTTTAGTTACATATTTATAAATTTTTTCATTAGAATTTCAAAAGAAATTTTTAAAATTTACAAGAAATAATCTATTTCATCAAACCAAGTATTTCAACAATGTAAATGAAACCTTCTCCGTTTATTTGCCTATTAAAAAACGTAATTAAAAAAAGGCTAAAAATTTAAATCTGGGATCACTTCACAAAATTTATACTGTAATATGTATTTTAGAAACACTAAATATGATTTTAAAAATATATAAAAACTTTATCAATAATAGACTGAAATCTGAAAAACAATGATAAGTTAAATTGTTGATAATCGTAACAGACAAACATTCAGTAATGTGCAGATAATAAAGGTTTTTACATCTTGTTAAAATATAACAAATCTAATTTTATCAATATTACAAAACTCTTATGATAAAACATTTGATTAGAAAATATACTATTTCCGATAAAATTAAAAAGTTGGTCAATATTTTTATAAATATGTAAGCAAAAATGACTATGTAAAACAAATGTATAAAGAATACAAAAAAACCTTATTTCTGAGACAAAAAAAATTATTCCTTTAAAAACAGAAAAAAAATCACCTTTCTAAGACATGAATTAATATTAGGACCTAATAATCTGTTCGCAATATTAAATATTAATATAAATTTTAAAAAACTGATATGATAAGTATTTAAATTTGATCACAAATTTAAGATCCACAACTGATAATCATATTATTAGAATCTTTAAAAATAAATGGAATATCAAAGAATTTTAATTTCATGATTAATTAATTTTCATTGATATTTCAAAATGCAGAAATGTCATTTTTAATATAAAAAGAAAAGGAATAAAAAAAGAATAAGGAACAAAAAAGATTCTACTAAGACAATCGGAATCCACTTACCTTAGCAATCATGATGGTTATAGAAGAAGTATCCTGACTCTTGGAAAACTGAGCGCAAGTGACAAATTGAACCACAAGAAGTCTTTATATACCGGCATCTGGCAAAGCCAGCTGCATTCGGAAGCGTGATGTACCAGTTTGTAAAAAGACTATCGGTTCCGATCTGGAATTCGCGTTTTACAACCCCACCCAAGGAAAGTCGGTACATATATTCCGCGATAGCTTAACCTTCGCAAAAATGCGAATAAGTGAAAAAAAAGTAAGTTGTAGTGATGTACCGGATTGGAAAAATTAATTAAGCTAATCAGGACAACCGCACCCAGAGAAGTCCTTTGCGTCAAATCCCATTGCGTTAACCTTCAAAGAATCCTTCAATGGCAATTTAGCGTTAAGTAATATTGCAGAATGATTATATGCAAATTTGGGATATATTCATATAGCCGAAAATGAGATTTTAATTAAACCAATAAAAAATGATTATATTAATTTTTTATTGAATATTTATTTACGTGCGAATGATGGTTTATTTATGATTATTTATCCTTGTCTTGTTTTTTTATGTGAATTTATTTATATGGTCTAGGGAATAATTTTTTCCGAGATTAATGAATTACTGTTTTTGTGTGATCAAAAATATGGCAATTAATCTGAAGATATTAGTCTTGCTTTTCTTCACTTAAAAACTAGGTCACATGACGTTTGCTTTATAGAATATCTTATCTTAGTATACATGCATTTCATATTTCAGGAAAGTACTTCAGAAAATTACAATTATTTTTGTACAAAATATTAATTTTTAGAATAATATGACAATTATTGAAATTAAAAAAAATATCAAGTACAATGTTTAATATTTAAAACTTGTATATCTTGATCTATTAAGTTTAAAAACTATCTACACTTTTTAATTTTAGCTTTGTATACAGGATACCGTTTCTTGTTTTGATGGACTAGCAAAATTTTTGTAGTTTTAGAAATATACAAATAGGTCAAACAAAAAGTTTAGAGATCTAAAATATTATGTTCATGTCTCTCGACTGAGTTTTAAAAAAAATTTGTTCCTCAAATTTTTAAATTTTACATTTATTAAATAATTTTTGACAAATAAATAATTTAAACAAAAGAAATTTCGGTTTTTTTAAATTTAAACTCATAAAATTATGAAGCTTTTTATGTCACTAAGAAACCGATCTTAAACCATTCCAAGGACCAATTCGAAAAAATAACCCCCCTAATCAAAGCAAAATAATTCCTAGAGGCAGCTGCTGATTTTTCAAAAAATAATCATGAATATTCAGATCTACCTAATTCAGCCAATTTTTCTGTAATAAGAAATCGGAACATTTTTCTAACTGTCATTTACTAACCATGACAATTTTAACCGGAATGATACAAAGTTTAAGGAATTTTTCAAAAGAGCTTTTATTGAATGAAATATTATTATTTGTATTCTTTACATTGTTGTATATTGTAGTTTTCTACCATTTTACGGTACGTTGGATTATTATTATTTCTGTCAATTACTCTATTGCCTGTTGTAATTTATAGTAACATTGTATTGTATTATAGAATATTATTATTTGTATCCATTACGTTATTGCCTGTTGTAATTTATTTTGACATTTTATTGTATTATAAAATATTATTATTTGTATCCATTGCGTTATTATATGTTGTAATTTACTATATTATTGTATTGAAGGTTACAATTTATTGTACTATTGTATTTTCTTTTGGAAAATTATTATTTGTATCCATTACGTTTTTGTATGTTGTAATTTATTGTTCCATTGCATTCTATGTTGGAATATTATTATTTGTATTCCTTGCGCTATTTTATGTTGTTATTTATTGTACCATTGTATTTAAAAGTGGAATATTAGAATTCTTTTTCTCTAAATTATTTTATGTTGCAATTTTTTATATCATACTAGCATTCCCGTACCCAGCATTGCTCGGGTAATGGAATTAGCGGGGGATAACAGTGCTTCGTGCACTTAGTTACAAAAATCCCCTATAATAATTACTTATTACTTATAATTTTTTCTAATTTTGTTAGGTTCCCGACGCCCCTGGACTCCTTAGACATATGCCCTTGTCCATAACCGATCCTTAACTGTCCTTAACGATCTTTTTAAAGTATTGATTTTCTTTGTAAACGCAAGCCATCCACATTTTATTTTTATACCTAAATTTAAGCAAGAAGTTCTTTGTATACAACATTTTGGGTTTTTATCTGTTTCTAAAATGATTAAACTGCTTGATGAACTGACTCTGGAGCAAACTACATAAAATTGGCCATGTGAAAAGCAGTCTTCTCTTAAATTGATCCCTGCTACTTTTAAAGTCTGTCCTTGTGACTTATTAACGGTTATTGCAAAGCAAAATTTTACAGGAAACTGCAATCTTCTAAATTCAAAAGGATAGTCTGACGAATTAGTGGAATTCGGGGTATTAAAACCAACTCTCCTGGAGCACATCCAGTAATTATCGTAGCTTCTATTACGTACTTATTAAGTCTAGTCACTTGTAGTGTGGTGCCATGGCATAATTTTGGTGGGCAAAGGTTTCGTAGTAGCATTACTGGTGCTCCAACTTTCAGATGAAGTATGTGAGGTGGAAAACCTGGAATGAATTCATAAGACGCGTAATTTTTGCTGGATTGTTTTCAAAATTAATCAGGATGTGCCAAAGCAATGCCAAATTATAAAATAAAGTATAGTCCCATTTTTATTTATCAATGGATTAGACTTGTAATGTTGAAGAGGAAAAATCAATAAATGACAAAAAAATTTAAATACCCAATTTTTTAACAGATTTTTACAATCTTTCACACGATTTTGAAAATATCCAATTTTATGTAAAACAAATTGATTAAGTTATCTTGAAAAGTTTCAGTGTAATTAAATATGAAAGCAAAATTTCGCCTCTTCATTAAAAAATTCGCCAAAAATTCAGTTTTAGAAATTCGATTTTTTTTATTGTATTGCAGCATACTATATCGTATTGCCTTTCAGGAAACATATTTTCTGAATTTTCTCAGCTAAGCGTCTATTTTACAGGGCCGTTCAAGAAACAGACCCGCCAAAATGGATATTTTTTTTAAAAAAAATCGATATTTAATTTCTGCGTCAATATTTCGTAAAATAAATTATACCTCCGTGGTCTACGATATAAAGTCCATTCGATTCCACTGCGATATTGAGTATAAGTTGAACGGACACGTAACGATGACAATTTTAAAATCTCGGTTGTACAAAACGAAACGGTACGCATTAGCAATCGCTTCTCCGGAAGGCCGTGTTTCACTCGGAAAGTAGCATTACAGGTTTTAATTTCACATAAATTAGGGGGGGTTAATTAATTTCTACCAAACTAATTGATATTTCAAAAAATAAACTATCCTATCTTTTAAGTTGGATCAAACTGCAAGTGTAAATTTTATTAAAATTGGTTAAGTAGTTTAGGAGTCCATCGCGGGCAAACAACGTGACACGTAATTTATATATACTAAGATAAGGCACCTTCTCAATGGAAAAAAGCATAGTTATATATCTAACCATTTTGAAGTCAGCTAATAGCCCATGATCGGAAACTTATATTTTACTCATTAGATATGTAAAGAAATATGACTAAATAACATTATCAGTCTCATTCCTATTGGTTATACACATCCTGAAGATTATATTTCATTCCCCTTTGGATAAATAAATCCTATTCAATTATGCGAAACTTATTTTTAAAAAAACCCTCCATTTTGACACTGGACACTAAAGTCCTATTGAACATATACGTCCCAGAGATTAGACTTCATTCCCCATTAAATAAATATTTATATTAAATTTTGGGGGTTATCTTAAAAAAAGCATCCATTTTGAAACGCATTCATGAAATTACTAAATATATAAGTTCTCGATAGAAAATTTTGAACAAGAAAAAAATCTTGTAGATAGGATTAAGGAATCTTTTCAGTTTATTTTTTTAAGAAATTCGGAAATTTTATTACAACATATATATTTTATTTGTTTCTATGTTTCAATTAATTTGCATAGCAGAATATCTAATTATTAAACAATTAAAGGAATCATTTGGTGTAAAGTATACACGAAGAATGAATGAGTAATTTAATCTGCGATAAATTGTAGGAAATTAAACAAAATGATGAAAGCTTCAATATAAAATTAATTTTTGGAAAATGTGTAAGAACTCTATTATATGTGATTTTTTGTTGATACATAAAGGTATGACAGTATTAACAGTTTAAAATATTTTTTCTCTATTGTATTGTGAAAGTAATAACATTTTTTTAATTAAGTAGGTGTCGGAATTTGTAAATGAAGTTTGTAATTATTAAGAGACCTTTTTTATGATGTAAAATTGTAATTATAAAGAGATATATTTTCACATAATAATCAAATAAAAAATATTAGATTTATAAAATTGAAATGAAATCTTCGATAGTAAACTTTAAGTTATCATGTGAGAACATCATTATATTTAAGTAATTATTTATTTTAATTAATTTAAGTCACAAATCTGTTATAAACAATTTGAAACCATCACGTTTCTTCTCTATCGTTCTCTATCCCCCATCTCTCTCTATATATATGTAAATATAATAAAATAATAAGTTTTAAACTGTCGTTTTCAATTGTTTTAGCTGGCTCGACTGATTTTGAGATGACATAACAGCTATGGTGTCATAGCTCTTCGGCAACCTTTTAAAAACGTTTCTGCCATCAAAGAAGCATACGTTATAATAAAGCAATAACGTGACCGGTGATGATCCTTTGAACTCAAACACAGTTTACGCCAGTGTTGCAGTTGCGGTGGTCCGGTTAACCAGTTTTTTTATCCGTGTGCATTCGGGGGGGGGGACGGGAGTGAGTCAGTCATATGACTTCTCATGTCCGTTAATATTAAAAAGGCGCTGTGACAGCTGATCGGACAATCACTCTGTCCTCACGAACCGCTGTGGCCCTAGGTTGGCCGCTACCATTCTGACCCTGAACTCTGCCATTTTCCACTCATCCTTACTAGCATTTTCGAATCGCCGCATCGCTTGGACTCAAAACACGAGCGATTCTCCGATTTGTTCAACCGGTCTCTTTCAATCCAATGATATGACCCCTGTCAAACTCTGACACTTGCTCGTAATGAGCACGAACCCTGCGGAGAGGCATTTTTTAAGTTGTTGAAAGGTAATCTGAATCGCAATCAAACCGAAAGTTTTAACAACCGTTGAAGAACTGCTCCTTATATACATCTGCTGGATGCGCAGTTCCGATGCGCTGGAGATCAAACTATTCATTCATTGGACACCAAAATTTAAACATTTATATATCTGGTCAAAACACTCTGGCATACGAAATTTCAAAGCAATTGGATGATTGCTTCTTGGTGCGTCGTTTTTTTTTTTTTTTTGTTATACAGTGTATTTTTAAATCACTTACAAATGATCTACTTAGACACGAGATAATTTCGTATGTTTCCCATTAAATAGGTTAAATTGAAATATTAATCTATTTAACTGTAACACATTTACTGAGAATTTATGTTGCTTCGTACAATCCAGAAAACTTCATTTAATTCGCAAAATTCTTTTGTCTTTAATACCAGTTGGCCCGACAGCACTTTGCAACTGAACCCTTTGATAAAATCATATGATCTTATTTCTTAAGAAACTTGGATTCACAATACCCTCTAACGCCGATAAAAGTGAAGAAATGTGGTTAATAAATTTAAAAAGTCACCCTGGTAAAATATCGAATGAGAGAAATGCGATAATTGAATCTTTCGAATTACTACGTTGGTCTTAATTAATTAAAACCATTAATTAGTTAAAACCAATTTGAAAAAGCAATGCTGATAAAAGCAGGTCAACCTTTTAAAAACGCATCTGCTTTCAAAGAAGCATACATATTAATACTGCAATACTGGTAAAAGCAGGTAAAAACAAATCTTAAAAGAAAAAGGAAATAAAGTAAAGGGAAAGACGTAATCTTTATTTTTTGCCCCTAAATTTCAGAAACATCAAAACCTCCTGGCCAAAACATCATGTTTTCACATAATAAAAAAGATTTCAGTTTTTATAAAATAATTTTAGAAACAACTCAAGAGTATAATAAAAGATTAAATATGTAAAAAAAATTCAATGTATCCTGTCGGAACATCATTTCTTGAACGGCCATGCACCACGTGCTCGTGCGAGTTAAATTGTATTATTATTCATTTTAATCGTTTCATCGAATGAGTCGTTTTGATATTGCAAACGATAAAAAAAAACTTTGTCTCGCATTTATCGTTTTTAAAAAATATCCCATTTCCTATTTATTTCGTTTCATATAATCGCGTGCTCAAAATGACATTTTTCTAGGTTTTATTTGCTGTAGTAAACAACTTTTTTTAAAAAAAATCAGAGCTTTTGTAAATGCTACCTCATTTCCCAAACATCATCATGTTTTGACAAAATAAATACTAACTAATTTTTATTTGGCATTTAAACATTAAAGTTTTATATTTGAAAGAACGCTATTGGAAATCCCAGAAATATTAAACATGCAAATAAGAATTGCTTTATGGAGTTTCCTACACTATTGTGAATCATTTTTATAAAACAATATTCATTTTTGTAACACAATCTGCCAATTTCGGTTTGGAAAAAATTATAATTATGATTACGAGCAAAGGCAAGTAAGATTATGGATAATCAAACTGATCGAAAAACAAATTTCTAACTTTTTAAACGTTGACGAGTAGAATCACAAATATGTTTTGAATAATAAATCATAAATTCCACAGCAGTGTTATGAAAGTTATCTCTACGTTTTAGTTCAAAACTCCTGAATTTTTCCAAGAAACTAACTATTCATGTAATAGATAAATAAATTAAAATGAATGCTATAAATATTCTTTATTTTTAATTTCAAAATATTGATTCACATTAAAAAAATAGATTTTTTTTATAAATGAAAAGTTTTTTAAAATTAAAAACGGCTGCTTTATATTGCTTGGAGCTAAGATATCATCTAAACGGTTGCTTCATATTATTTAGAGCTATCGTCTAAACAGTTTTTTAAAATATTTGGAGCTAAATATATCTTTTTAAACATCAATTTTAGTTAAATTTAGAAATATTCATTCATGAAATTACTTAAATTTCAAAGAAAGTTATAGGAATCTAATCACTCACGGCTTTCTTTTCGGTAATTTAGTAAGTTCAAGAAATCCAATATTAAATATCTTGTTTTACTTAAATGGAAATAATAAATTAAGTTCAAATAAAAAAAAGTAAATTAGTTTTGAAATAATTTCATTTAATGATCTTTGTTTTTTTACTGTTTTTGGCTTTGATAATGCGGAAGAACTTAGTATGTAACAGGGTATATAATGTAGAAGTTCATTATTTGTTTGTGACAGTAATCCTTTTCTTTAAATAAAATAATAAAATACAAATTATGCATTAAAAATAAAGAAACTGAAACTAGGGAATAGTACATAAAACATTTATTTTACAATACCAAATTTTTTTTTTCAAAAACGAAAATAAATTAATCTTATTGTTTGTGAGCGTTCGCAATGTTCAATACCAAAAAGTCATAACTATTTGAACTTCAGCTGATTTGAATTAGAGTTGAAAAATGTCTTTAGTGGATGAGAGCCTTGCCAAGTCCCAAGCCATATCCGAGACC
>JAOUZG010008490.1:0-26942 GCA_026289955.1 Argiope argentata | reverse complement strand
ATCGTTTTCTTCAGGGCTTGTCAAAGTTTCTGTTATACGGTAAAAAACGTAACGAAAAGTTTGAAATTGAACTTTTTTAAAATTAGGGTCTACATAAAAAATGGATTTATAATAGCAATACGGATTAATACGAAGGCATGAACCGAAAGAATAAACCGAACAAGCAATGTTCAAATGAATGTGGGTATTAACATAAAACTGCTCTAATTAGAGTATATCATAGACTCTTATATAATTAAGCCTTCCCAAAACAAACGTTTAGTCTTAAACCTCTCAGGATTGTCAGAATTAAGTCTGTAAAAGAGAACATCGAAAACGTTTTAAACTTTTTCAATTCCTTCCTGTATGTGCTCAATAATAGAAGCAAGTAGAGAAATAGTTCAAAAATGTAAATGTAAACATGCCCTTCCAACAAGACGCATTCTAAAAACACGTTCACTTAGAGAACTGGAATGAAACTGGCGTAAAGTGTTCTTGACTGAGTGTCCTAGAAGGATAGATTAAAACATTCAATGGCGTGGGACGACAACACCCCACTGATACGGAATGGAGTTACTGACAATTGTAAGACTCAAACATGTATCATGATCTATTATTATGTCAGAGTATGATGTTAGTTTAGGAATGAGTTTTTTGGCGTCAACAAAAATCCGTAGGCGAAAAAAAATTATTATCTGCACTATAATCTCAAAAAACAGCTTTTAATAACGTGTTGTCATGGCATTTACAAAAGTTCTGATTTTTTTAAAAAGTTAATTATTTTAGAAAATAAAACCGAGAAAAATATCATTTTGAGCACGCGATTATACGAATTGAAATAAGTAGGAAATGTGATATTTTTTTAAAACAATAAATTTTTTTGGATCTTTTGCAATACTAAAGTGATTTATTCAATGAAACAATTAAAAGGAATAAAAATATCCTTTAACTTGCATGACCGTTAACGTGTTTGGCCGTTCAAGAAATGATGTTGTTGTTGTGTCAAATGGCACTTGTCATGGACAAGCCCAGCAGCAGATTTAAGCGTCTCTTGTATTTGAGTAGCGCCAACTAAGGCCAAGAGTACGACTATGCTACACACTCACCACATTCGCTTGCACAACCCCTTTTTACAGGGGGGGGGGCACATTCTCACAGATAGCACACAGAATAACAACCGTGCCCGAACCGGGACTCGAACCCGGGACTTCCAGAACACGAGGAAGACGGGCTACCTCTTTGCCAGCAAGCCGGCAAGAAACGATGTCCTGATATGATACATTGAAATATGCATAGCAGATTTCTTTTAATCTTTTTTTAAATTCTGTTTTCATCTGAAGCAAACAGTGAATGAACATAATATTTCACAAATTAAATCCGTTAATTTGTGAAATATTATGACAAAGGTCATTATAGATCAAAGGTCATCACATCAATGGCATGCGTATCATCATAGGTCATTATTATAGAAAAATGCCGTCCATTTTATATTCAAGAAACATAGCATATGTGAATTTCTTTTTTAAAACTCTTTAATAATAATTCTGTAACACATTTTTAATGAATCTCTTGGAATAATTGAAAATGGATAGCAAAAATATAGATTCTTTCAAAACAAAAGTGGAAGAAATGTGAATGTACAGATTTCTGTTGTCCGCATTAACATTTTCATTCAATGAGAATTTCTGGTTTAGACTCGAAGCGAAAACTATAAGAAAGAATGCATTCTATTGTACTTCTGGAAATTTGATACGAAGGGTTCATGCTTATCTTAGTGAGTCATAATGTGCGGCAATGGAGTAAAAGTAAATCTGGAAGTCAAATTAGCACAAACTGTGTGTAATTTGCCAAAATTAAATGTAATTAACAATGGATAAAAAAGACAAGAATATTTTCATTTTAATTAAAACCAGCGGGTGACAGAGCTCCGCTCGGAGAAAACAGGTATCGAAGCTAACTCGTTGAAATGTCGGAAATGTGGGGCGATTTTCGACTTGGCAACCATTCCTCGTATTATAGTATAAGATAAAATTAAAACTTAAGCTCCAAGCATGCGTTACGAGTAAAAGGGAAAAAATTATCTTATTAATATGTTGCCATCGGATTGACAAAAACTCAAATTAAAAAAAAATTATTATTGCGCATTAAACATACAAAAATGCAATTTTCATCACGTGTCTGCATGAAATGAAAAAAATATATATATGAATATTGATATAGATGGCAGCACGTTACCACTTGAAAATTTAAGTAGCCATTATGGCGAACTAATAAAGTTTGAAAATATCCTATCTGTAACTCCGAACTTCTCAACCGTAGCGCTTCAAAACCGGCGCCAATCGATTCCTCGTGGCCAAAAACCCCAGACCCCCAAGTTTACCGGAGTTTATTAATTCTGGGGCGATTTTCGCCTTGACAACCATTCCTCGTATTATAGTATAAGATATATTCTTAACTTTTCAGCATGAAGTGAAAAACTTAGTGTTTCCTTCCATTTCTAATTATGTTTTTCTAAGTTACACAGTGGGAACACAGAAAATAAACATCAGATTGTCAGTGCTTACTCAAAAATTGTATTCTACTGAAAATCTTTATAGTAAAAATTGATTGCTATTTATTGATTAGGATTAAGAGTCCAAAACTCTTGTTAGGCAAAATGACAAAAAGTTCAGAAGAGCAGAGGAAAGTCAAAGATATTTTTAATAGAGAAGCATAAAACGTGATTGATACCTGTCGGGGCAAGAGTTGAATAATAAATTAAATTACTGACGAGGTAAAAGATTTACAAATTCGAACACCGAAATGTGAATTCAGCTTCAAAATAAACAAAGTATACCAGAAAAAAAACATAAAAACTTTTTAAGCAATTCATTACCGTGAATTGTTTAATCATTTTCAAATCTGAAATGAAAAATTACTTTTAATTTTAGTGTCCAATATGGTCTTCTGCAAGATCGAAAATATAGTTCAGCTTATATAAATCTCTATCGGAATAATAAAAAAAATATCAGATCTTTTCTCACATATTTAAAATATTTTTAATAGGGAAATCGTTCTAATACAGTTTGCTTTAGCTTAATTTTTTTTATTTTGAACTAGCCACCTTTGTCGACCAGTCGGTTCGCCAGTATTAATGCTCGCTCAAATTTTCATGTAATATTTTATGTAGCTGAGTCTCATAACAGGTTGTTCACCAAAATATTCTTAAACCAAACAAATTTTGATAATCATATAATTCATTTATAGTATTATTTTCTTCAGATGTTCTGTTCATTGCACTACCCATCTTTCTCTTTTTATCCGAACAATGATTGCTCCCGAATTGATATTTTACTTAAATAGTGGGGGGAAAGGTCTAAAATTCTACGTTTTTATAGAATAATGAGATTCAAGTTTTCATAAATGTAAACACACTAACAAATAAAGACACAATTGGTTTTCAAGGGATGCGAAAGTTTAAAAACAGCTTGGAAAATGCCGCGCACAAAGGAAATAACCCTTTTTCCTTTTTTTAACACACACACACACCCTTTTTTTCTTTTCTTTTTTTTCTCTCCTTTTTTTCTTCATAACTTTTCTTTTTACAAACTTTTTTTTTCGCTTTGTTATTTTTTCTTCTTCCCTACCCAGACTTTATTTCGAGCAGGCATAGATTAAATATTCATACAGACTAATAATAATAAGCAGCTATTTTCTTTCTTTTTGAAACATCCCGTTATCTATGAATGAAAACCAACCGACTTCGCGTATTTCTTTCTAAACAAATCATAATGTATTACTTCCTGCTATCTTACTCAGTTGGTGTGGGGGAAGGAAATGAAGATTTTCGGCGGGAAAGTAAGAAAAGTGTCGTTTTAACCATTTTCCACGCAGTTTTTTTAATTTTTTCTCTCCATAAGAACCATCCTCGTGTCTTAACGAAAATATTTTTAAAAAATTAGCCGAATCGATCGAGCCGTTCTGCAGTTTTGCGCTTAGCAACGCATTTCGAGTTGCATTTTTATTAATATAGATTTTTCTAATTATGCTGTTTATTTAATTCGCTCACTTGTATTCCTTGTTATTGAAGATTTCAATTAAATATTTATTGTTAGTTATTGATGAGATTCAATTTTCGTAACTCATGTTTTGTTAAAGTATATATTCAATGATGAATAAATTGTAAATGTTTCATTTGTTAAATTACGTACCAGAACCCTTTGCCCTAAATCTGCAATTCGATATCCAATTAAAATCAGCATTCAAATATGTAATTATTTTTGACAACCTTTCAGTTCTTTTCATTCGCATACCCAGTTTAAACGAAAGTGAAAAGTATGATCTAGATCGACAATTATTATCGCTCAATATTATTAGCAAGAATAAAAAAATCATGTCAGATTTAAATACATTTCACTATGATAGAAGTTGTTATTGAAAAATGAGCTACATTCATCAGATTTTACTTTTTATAAAGTAGAAATTTATCTTAAACCAGGTTTTAACAGAATATTTTGTACATTTTTAAATTTTTTTTAACGACACTTGGAAATAGGAAATGGTTTGAAATTAAATGAGCTTCTGTTAAGGAATATTTTACAAAAATGTTTGTGTGGAAATCAAATTAACTTTCATTTTTTTTTCTCATAGTGAAAAAGATTTTCTTTCTTTATTTTCAGTACACTAAAATATAATTCAATGTATATTCACAGTTATTTGCTTTTAACTTATTTTTCCGTAATCCTATTATGTATTTAAAAAAAATTAGTTTTAAGATGGGAAATATAGTAATAGTAAAATAAAATTCTCACATTTTATTTTATTTTTTTAATCTTGTCATTTTTTACTGATTCGGCTTTTCTATTTTAGAGCTTTAGCAAACATATACTTTTAGGCTCCTTAAGATTCTACTAAAGTGATGACCATATCGTTTGGCTGTAATCCTAAATCATGATTTACTTTCCAAATTTGTTTTTAGAGCGATATTATTGCATAAAAAACAAAACATCACCGACATGGGAATAACAAATTTCTCCCGTAATCTGGGGAGACACGCGTTCAAGTCCTGTTTTGGCCATGGTTGTTTTTCAACCTGTGTTCGATTAATTAGGCATGTGAACCTGCCACTCTCTATAAAAACGCTTTCTACAAACGAATGTGTGAGTGTCGTCATGTGAGTTCGATTTCAAACTTCTCTAGAGTTCTCAGGGGTGTTTACAATCACACAGGATACTGCTCCTATTCTCTGTGTAACGCGGACATGACAATATCATCATCAACTAAACACCAAAATTATTTATAACTCTTTCCTTTGCGATGGATTTTAATTTTATATTCTTATAAATTAAGTAAATACGGTGTTTGAAAATACACGTGAAGATTGCAATGGAAAATTCTGATTTTTCATACTTTTGCAAAGTGAATAAATATCCGATACGTCAAGTATTATATGACTTAAAAGAAAAATCATATTGTAAAGCATGGTAAGAGAGGACTTCTCGTTAAATTTATTGCTATAGTTATTTAATTTACTAACATCAAAAAATCTTATTTTACAGTTTGCTAATAATCAGATGAAGTAAATATCAAAAATCCCCCTTATTCTTTCAACTGTACAATAAATCAAAATGCTACTTGGGAATTTATAATACAAGAGTTATCATATCAATTATAAATTCTTCAAACTGGTTATCAGTTGTTCTAGTGTCAGACAATACGACAGGGGAATGTATTTCTTTTCAAGAACACATTCAATTTCACAATACAAGTTGGCAGAAGACCGCAAAAACCTGGAGTCTCTCTATTCAAAGTGAAAAGAAAGTACTTTAGTATCACCATCAGTTCTTGTTGCACTACGGTTTTCTGTTATACCATCTTAAACTTGAATGACGTCATTGAAAAAATTCCTTTATTCCTAAAAAGCTTCTTTCTATCGAAGCAATTCCTCTATTTAAACAAATTCGTTTAGATGTATATTGGAGGGAATCCATGAAAGATTTCATTTTATTATTTTAGGGTGTGTAGCGTAGAGCGCTAGGCCCGAACTCTGAACCTTTTGGTTAGTAGTCCAGTACCAAATCCGTTGGGCCAAAAGTGCACTTCGGTCCGAGGGATGTTGGCTGGTTTATATGGATGGTATTCACCACATTATTAAAACTTCGTCATTTACCCTCTTCAAGTGACATTACCCGCTGATTGAAGTGATTAACTGGAAGAAGATTCTCTTTTTTTAGTTCATAAACAGATCAGTAGAGACTGATGCTCTTACAAACCCTTGGAAAACCACATTCAATTATGGATTTGGGTTCAAGGAATTTCTTTAAATGTCTTGAATATTTAAGACTGAATCAATAAATGGAATAATAAATGCGATTCGAATGCACTAAATTGTTTGAGATTTCTTTTGAAAAGGTAGTACTAAATTTTCGTATTTTCTTCGAGGCAAACAAAAATGAGACGTTTTTTTTTTTCATTTTGAAGGAAATACTTTTGTTTAGATTTGTTACTTTCACTTTATAAAAATCAAGTACATAATTTTCCTCCGCTTTTCATTCACATTTGTTTTATCATCATTATATTACTTTTTCCGATTCTTCTAGTTATGGTGATAAGCTACAGCAGTAGTGACTATAGCAGTAATTCAAGATTCCGTTTTAATACAGTCAGGTGCATTGATCTATTTTTTCCAAATTTAAATAAAATTAATAAAATTCTAAAATACAAATAAACAAAAAAAAATATCATGAGGTGAAATCAATATTTCAGTTACTTTTCGTTGTTAATTCTGAACGCAATGCAACTGGTGAAATACTAAAATCCTGGCCTTTTCTATGGTTCAAATAAATTCCTTCTCTGAATAATTTATGAGCTCATTCGATTCATAATTAATCTTCTCTCTGAAATCTTAGCATCTGACAATGATATTACATTGATATCTCAAATATGAAATCAGCTGTCGTATTAAATACTAATAGCCTAAGTGAACATCAATATGGGTTTCGGGAAGGAAAAGCAGTAGATTCAGCCATACATGAGCTAATAAAGAAAATTCAAGCCGCAAAAAGAGAAGGAAAGCATGCCTTAGTGCTCTCTATCGATATAAAAGGAGCATTCGACAACTTGCAACACAAAGCAATCCTTAAGAGTCTGGATGCCACCACCTGTCCATTAAACATCAATAGACTCTTTTACAGCCTCCTCGAAAGCAGGAAAGTGACCCTATTGACTCCAGAAGGCAGAGCTATGAAAGACCAGAAACAAGGTTGTCCTCAAGGATCATGCAGTGGTCCAGCTCTGTGGAACCTCGTAGCCAACGAAATTCTCAAGCAGGTCTGGCCAGAAAATATTCATATCCAAGCCTTTGCAGATGATTTTGTAATAGTTATCGAAGCGAAAAAAATAGCCTTGAAAGAGAGACCCAACTTGTAATAGCCCAATTTAATGCCTGGTGCTCCAATAATCAACTATCCATCTCCACGGAAAAAACAACCCATATTTTGTTCAGTAAAATCGCGAGAGGCCCCAGAGTCACTAGCATTGATCTATTTTTCATAAGAGGAATAAGGAATGGAGACATCATAAAGAGATCTAAATCTTTCAAATATCTAGGAATTCATGTTGCTGATCAATTAAACTGGCTGGAACATTTAAAAAACAAGGAGAAAAGGCCCTTAAAATGCACCAAAGTCTCAAAAGAATCGCTGGCAACACATGGGGAATCTCCCAGAAACACAGGAGAGTTCTCTATAAGACAGTGGTTGAGAGAATGCTCGCGCATGGCTCCTCAGCGTGGTGTCTAAACCCAACTTACAGAATGAAGAAGAAACTCATCTCCATTCAAAGATCCTTTCTTCTCTACATTTCTGGTGCATATCGCACAACTCCATCATCAGCTCTACAAACCATTCTCGGCATCCCGCCCCTAAACTTGCAATTACAGTTTAAAGCCAGATTAACATCGATATATCGCTTAAGAATTCCTCTTGCGCACAACATAACAGAGATTCAACCAGAAGAGCTAGAGGTGAAAGCAACTGGCTGGTCAACTCACCCCTCACAGCATCTCAATCCCACCCAAATCTCATTGGAAGAAGGAATAATTATAACTCAAATGAGAAATATCAGCATCTTCACAGATGGCTCAAAAACAGAACATGGAGTTGGAGCTGCGTTTTGTGTCCTGATAAATGATTCCTGGTCCTACCAATGGTCTGCCAAACTTAATGACAATAATACCGTTTTTCAAGCTGAACTCATTACACTACAGTAAGCAGTAAAATAAGCATCACAGTTTGCAAACAACGACACTTTTAAAATATATGTCGTTAATAGAGCTAGCATCATGGCATCTTCTAATCCAAAGAGTACAAACCAAATAGCAAGAGAAATTTTTGGTATCTTGCTTACAAAACCAAAAATACAGATCTCATGGGTTAAAGCGCATGCTGGAAATTTAGGCAACGAAAAAGCAGACCAACTAGCAAAGGACGCAACTCGAAATGGACAACATTATATGCGAACAAAACTTCCCAAACCATATATAAAAGCCCTGTTCCGGAAAGACATGCTAGAAGAATGGCAAGGATGTTGGTGCAATGGTGACACAGGCAGGAAAGTCTTCAATATTCTGCCTTCAGTCAATCTTTATCCTACAAACTGGATCAGAGAGGATATTATTTTCTTCTCAGAACACGGCCCTTTTCCTGCCTACCTTAAAAGGTTCAACCTGTCTGAGAGTGACCAGTGCAGTTGCGGTGGGACTGGTATGGCACTTCATTATGCCACAGAATGTATTCTCACAATCTCTTGGCATATGAAGAAACTATCACCAAGCCATGAACTGGAATGGCTGAGAAGAGTCGCCAGCAACCGTCTATCCAGGCAAAAAATTCATCACATAATTAAATTCATAAGTGGAAATAGAAATCTGTTCTCACCTTCCTAGTCCTCAACAAGTTTCATACTCAAAAAGACTGAGGATAAAAACAAGCAGTTTCCTATGATAAACTAACATCATAACTCATGTTAAATTTCAGCAAATAATAGTGTCAAACCATTTTTAAAAGAAGAAAATCTCTGTAAACTTTTCTCATTATCATCCCATTTTCTTGTAAATTCTGAAAATAGTTTTGTTTTTATTTTATTTTTCTTACTGTATATTTATTAATTAAAATAAAATTCCCGTAACATGCCCACCAAACCGTGAAGTCACCAGAATGGTCACAGATACTGGGGTATGAGACGGCGATCTGCTCTGTCGTATTAAATAATTCCCACTTAGGTCCTTCTTATTCTTCTTCTGAAACCGATTTAGTATTAAAAATTAATAGTCAGGAAGCGTTTCACGGATAATAGTTTTGAAACACATTTCATAATTAACGATATAAACAGGAATATATAATAACAAAAATAAGCAATGGGACATTTTAAAAAGCAGAAATAAGGTTAGTTATCATATGCATATAGATGCAAACACATTGAACTAAAAATCTTGTAACTATCGTCAATTCTTTTTGAAGTAAAATGCAAAAGCTTGTTGAACTGATGTCAAAAATAAAATCTGGATCAGGAAACTTTGTCAAATTTGTAAAGTTCATACAAAAAATTTAAAATATATAAGTGTAATTTTTTGAGTTTAAACTATTCAGATTCGATGGAGAATGTGAAGCAGTTTCATAGAAAAGTATTAATGCTGCGATTAGATCATTGATTTCAATCGTGCTCTGCTCTGCGATGTCTATTGCAATCGCCGCTGGTCGTGAACCCCTTTCCACAAACAGGGCATTTATAAGGTTTTTCCCCGGTATGAATACGGATGTGTCTCCTGAAATTAGAGCCAAGAGCAAATGTTTTCTGGCATCTATCACACGCAAAGGGCTTTTCGCCCGTGTGAGTCCGATAATGCTTCTGGAGATCTCCTTTTTGAATAAAATCCTTTCCGCATCTATCACACACAAAGGGCTTTTCGCCAGTGTGTATTTTGTAATGCCGATTGAATTGTCCTTTATCAGAAAATAGTTTTTTACAAACTCTGCACTCGAATGGTTTATCGCCAGGATATAATCGATAATGATTTTCAACTCTACATTCCCCTTCAAAATATTTAGAACAGATACCGCAAAAGAATGTTTTCTTATGGGGTCGTATTCTTGAAGGTCCTGCTAGTGCAATGCAATCTTTCATGGACGAGATTGATTCTTTTATATTGACAGCCATTTTCTCGCATTTATTAGAGTCTTCGGCAGTAATTTCAGTTCTAATATTCTCATATTTTAGAACCCTTGAAGTTTCAATTGTGCTATCTTTAGATTCTTTATGTATCTGTGGAAAATCAGAATTCAATAGAGAATTCTTGCTTCCAGTTAACTTTTTCTTCACAGAAAGAGTTCTTTTAACAACACGATCGGGGGAATACAGAAACAATTCTTTATCATTATATAATGATTTCCATTTCCTCTCTTCATGAGACTTTCCGCTTTCGTTATTAAGTTTTTTAGGGGGATATGTTTGAAAGTTTTGATTTATCCCTCTTTTGCTCGTATGAAAGGCCAATAATAATTTTTGTTTTCGTACAGGTTGACTGCGACTCTCTTTCCAAATTGAAGTCGCTTTCAACATTTTCCGGCGTGACGTTTACCGATGTATTTTCATTATCTCGCCCATTATTATCAGCATCCTGTATTGAAGCACCATGCAGATTTCTTATCTGTGCACTCTTCTTGTTTACCCTGAATTTCCATTTTCTTCTTGAATCAAGCACTGAAAAGATTTTATGAATATTTTCATTTTGTGATGCATTAATTATCGATGAATTTTTAATATCAATTTGTCGAACTTCTGGATGCACATTCTCAACAGTATCCTTCGAATTATCCTCAATTGTAACACTTGTATCATCATTGTTTTTATCCTTTTTCTCTGATTCTTCAAATGATGGCAGTGTATAAACGTTCTCATCGTTCTTATAAAAGAGACAGGGATGATTCTCGTCGTAAGTCAATATTCTATAGCACAATTGACACAAATAAAGCGCCATTAATGCATTAATATTTACTTTTAAGAATTGCGTATCCTGAAACGTGTGCAGAAAACCGCTAATAATTCGAAGGAATGGAGTTTTGAGTTTCTCAGTTATATATTGCTGTAGACGTCATTGCTGATGTCATAAAATTTGTGGATTTGCTATGATTAAAATAGAAGCAATCGATTACCGAAATAAATTTTGATTCGTTTCATGAACATCATTCTAAAGCATTTTCTCCTAATAAAACCACCTTCGTATTATTCTAATATGATGTCAAGTATATGAAATTTAAAACTAGTTTTTTTGTTACTTAATGCATTAGCTGTCTTGTATTATATAAGTAAATTAAATGATATGTAAATATTAATTTCTGCTTAAATAAAAAAAATTAAAATAGATTTAAAATGGAAGCTGATGACATAATTTAATCACAACCGTTTTTAATATTAGTTCGATTCATGATTTGAATTTGCCTCTCTGAATATAGGTTCACCTTATTTCCTCTTATTTTTCTTTATTTCTTATTTTAACTTATAAGATATTTTTCGAATCAAATCTGATTCTGTTAATCTGGTAACGAATGTAATTAATTCCTTTGCACTCAAAACTTATTTCACATATTTTCTTGTGATTCATAAGAATATAGATAAAAACCGAAAATAGTTTTGAATGCAACTTCAGTGGTTCAAACCGTTAACAGTTGCGGGTCATTTATACAAGGGTCCATGCAACACAACTTAATTTTTTATCTGTATTTACGGGTAATAAATGGTGTTGTGCTTACATCTTATACGGGTAAAAATCTAAGATTCGGATCAGAATAATTCGAATCGAATAATTCTGTTGTTCTTCCAGGTTTTCGAGCATTACTTCAACCTCTTTATAACTGATTTGCCGGTTTTTCAATGACACTCTTTTTTAATATGGATACATTACAGTTTTGTGGGAAAATCCTCTATATCCTCGTGTTCTCAAATCACATTCTAAATACAGTGTTCCATTTAATGAAATACAGAAAAATACAGTATTTCATCTCCAAACCTATGCATAAGATTATACATTTACGAAGCATCGATGATGCAAAGGATTTGGTGTGAAAGATTAACTTAAGTGACATATACAGATATGAACTGACCAAAGTTCTTTAAAATGTTACGTTTGTGATTAAGGCAATTCACTGAAGTGGAAAAATGAGAAACCTCTTCGAATTGAAAGCGGAGAAGATCATTTTTAACGAGCAGATTGCTTCCTACAATTCATGAGCAGAAATCAATATATAATGCATTTCTAAGAAAAAGTAATTAGATTTTTTTTCAAGACATGGATTAAGGGATAATGCTGAAAGTATTAAAACAAACACACTTTTTATCGTCAAAATTTTTTTTTTGATAAAGAACAAGAATATAATTATGAAATTAATGCATCCCTCCAATTCTCATGAGCCATTCAACCACATTTCGGCAGTATATTTTAAAAAGGTATATAGGAAGAGATAAAGAAATTCTTTCTCTGAATTCAGATAATAACCTGCAATCCTACGAGCAATTACTGCGATTTTAATTGAAAGGGAATTATTACATGATTTGGATGCAGAAATAAGTATTGGTAAATTTGTACAATTATCTACAGATCTATAAAACTAGATGACGTTTCTATAAAATAGCAAAACGCATATGTAAAATATTTCTATACTTTTGAGCTGTTGATCAACGGCAATATGAAGTATTCCTTAATAATGGTGAAATAGGTTGAAAATTTCCACTTTATTTTAAATTTGTTCAAAAAAATTCTCAAATTTATAATATAAATCAAAAATATTAGTAGCAAAACATATATGAACACACTTACTTCCTTAAGTATGTGTAATATTTTTATGCTGTAATCTTTCTATTTATCTATATCTTCTTTCTCTTTGTCTTTACTTATAATAAAGCTCAATGTGCATTTGTCTGTTGGCGCTCTACAGGCCAGACCGTTCGACCTACAACTACCAAATTTGATACATGTATACATTGGGGGCCGGAAAAGTGCACCTTGTTGGCTTTTTTGAATTTTTAATTAAAATTTTAATTAATTGAAAAACAAGCGAAATTTTGAAGTTCATCCGCTATAACTACCAAAAATATTACAACACAAAATTGATTTTTGCATCAAATTAAAGCTGAAAAAATTAGCTTTTCAATGATGCTGATGTTTTGACCTATAAATTCAAATTCTATTTTTAATGAATCTTTAAAACTTTTGATTTAATCGTATTTTTCATTTAATCGTAATAAAATAAATAAAAATATATTGCAAAAGTGCGATAATTAAAACTAAACAAGAATTTTTTAAAAAGAGCACCAAACAATAATCATCTCAGCACGAAATTAATTATTTAAAAGTAAGAAATCGTAAACATTTCATAGAAACGAAGAACAAAAAGCATATAATAAGAAGTTGATGGAAAGTAAAATAAACTCTTAATTAATTCCGTTGAAGTAAAACCTTTCTACTTTCGTGCTCTTTTTACTTTTTAATATTGTAAGACATGGATTTTAATTGTTACATTTAATCATATGAAGAATATACATTGTGAAAATCAAAGAATGAATGTAATGAACCTTCGCATTTTAATTACTCCTGCCGAAATAAAAACGCATCTGCTTTCAAAGAAGCATATGTAATAATAAAATTATACTGTTAGGAACAAGTCAGCTTTTTAAAAACATATCTACTTTCAAGCTTCTAAGATATGTACTACTACTACATATCTTAGAAGCAATCGCAATGATTAATAATTCCATTCTGATAAAAGCAGGTTAAAATATTTTTTTGCCGCATTTCGAAGACCAAATCTAACCAAAAAAATATCATGTTTTCACATGATAAGAAATAAATCAACTATCACTCCAAATTAAATATGTAAAAATGTAATTTTCAGCACATGCCGGAATGAAATGAAACAAATATTAAACATGATATTTTTAGAATGTAACTGCATGGAAACGTTTTCTATGGTATTTTAGTATACATATATTACTAATTCAATTAAACAGTTTTATTTAAGGCAAATATGACTTAACATCTACAAGACATTTTCTACGATCAGAAACCAACAGCTAATTTGCAAACTTTTTGTAATAGACATACATGATTATTTTATATTATAGATATCTTTACTAAGCGCAATATATAATTATATTCTTAGCAAACTGAGGTAAAAAATGCTAATGAATAACGACTTTTAAATGTTTACATATATCATATACTCTGTGAATCATATTTAACAAAATATTCTTGAGACACTAAGACCCTAAATAAAAAAGTGTTATTAAGTTTCAATATCGCTATTCTATAAAAACAGGCGACTTTAGATCATTTTATCGACCATCTGAAAGCCATTAAGGTTTGTCAAGGGTCATTGATCTAGATTATGAAAATGTTGATTGTTCTAAGCTTGAAATATTCAGAACTGAATAAAAGGGTCAGATATGATCGCAAATGATAGAAAAGTTTATTTATTTATTTAGAAGCTGAAGCATAAAGAATATTTTACAGAATGTGAATCTATAAAATTAAAGGACTGGCTATAAATTTAAACTTAATACTTTTTTTAAATATATTTATAAACCAAAAAAAATATAATAATATTGTTGAGAGCATTTATATACATCTAAATATAAAATTAAAAGCTGAAGGTTTCATTGAATCCTTGAAATGTTTGCTGCCTTTTTTTTTTAAGTATCCTAAATTATGAAAATTTATAATATATCAATTTCTACAGTGGATGTAAAAATTCAATGTCAGACTATTCTACTTCCAGTTATCAGTTTTATTTAAAGGCATGCTTGGATTGAGGGAAGAGTTCTTTATATTAAGTGCACCTCCATCATTTCCACTTTAATTTAAAACTGAATTTTACGGGCGCTGATAGAAAACCAGAGAAAGATGCAGAGTTTAAAGATCAGGACAGCTTAATTCCTAGATACTAATATAAGTGAATTTTATGACTATCAAAATTTGAAACTTAAAAATATGTTGCTGAAAAAAAACCTATTATGAGATAAAAAGGTACAGAAAAAAAATAATTGAACATTTTAGCCGGCATTAATACTGGTGAACCAGCTGGTCACCATAGGCGACTAGTCAATAATATATCGAAAATAATTTTGAATTCAGAATAAATAGTGTTAATGGATCAGTTTTATATCAGGCAATAAAATACGCATACATATCTATATTAATAAAAATGCAACTCGAAATGCGTTGCTAAGCGCAAAACTAGAGAACGGCTCGACCAATTCGGCTAATTTTTTTTAATATTTTCTGAAAGACACGAGAATGGTTCTTATGGAGAGAAAAAATTAAAAAACTGCGTGGAAAATAGTTAAAACGACACTTTTTTTACTTTCCCGCCAAAAATCTTCATTTCCTTCCCCTCACACTAACTGAGATAGCAGGAAGTAATAAATTATGATTTGTTTAGAAAGAAATACGCGAAGTCAGTTGGTTTTCATTCATAGATAACGGGATGTTTAAAAGAGAAAGAAAATAGTTGCTTTTATTATTAGTCGGTATGAATATTTAATTTATGCCTGCTCGAAATAAAGTCTGGACAGGGAAGAAAAAAAAAGAGAAGAAATAAAAGAAGTGTGTGTGTGTGTCACCATTATTTCCTCTGTGCGCGGCATTTTCCAAGCTGTTTTTAAAATTTTGCGTCTCTTCAAAATCATTTGTGTCTTTATTTGTTTAGTGTGTTTACATTTATGAAAATTTGAATCTCATTATTCTATAAAAACGTAGAATTTGAGACCTTTCCCTCCACCATTTAAGTAAAATATCAATTCCGGGAAAATCATTGCTCGGATAGAAAGAGGAAGATGAGTAGGACAATGAACAGAACATCTGATGAGAATAATTCTATTAATGAATTGTATGATTATCAAAATTTATTTGGTTTAAAAATATTTTGGTGAAAAATCTGTTATGAGACACAGCTACATAAAATATTATATGAACATTTTATCGAGCATTTATACTGGCGAACCGACTGGTCGCCAAAGGCTGCTAGTTTTGTAAATATATATGCACGAGTATATATGTGTAATCTATTGCCTCCAGTTGCAGGCTAGTAAAGAATATTTTTAATTCCAGTCCAAAACTCTATCTCTTATCACTGCTCGAATGATAGACATGTCCTCGGAAACAGATCAAAATATCATTAAAAAATAAAGCGTGCTTCCAAAGATGTTGATAAAATTACTGTGTACTAATTTTATTTACTTGAAGTATTCTATGAGAAAGCAATAATTTTATATTTATCAAAGCCAGTATTTCAGTATTTAATACATACAAGTATTATTACTTTATTTGTTTATCTTCTGAATTTTATCTCGACGATGAAACTAAATTCAAATACGGATTGTAATCTTTTATTGAGCGTTTTTTTTTCGTAAAATAAGGCAATTTTAGTAAGTCCGAGAAAATAAATTAACAAAATATTTATATTTAAAAATAAATGCCTCTTAAATATATAAACCATTTTTGATTGCTAGGGATGCTTAGAAATATAATGAGTAAATTAGAGGAATCGTGAAATAAATTCTATGATAAATAAAAATCATCAGATGTGTTCGAATTCTCATCCAAAAAATAGCACAAAAATGGTTAGTCTAAGGCGTCATTCATTGCAATCAAAATGAATATAAATGAATGATAATCTGGTGTTAGCTTTAGTAATAATTCAATATTGAAATTAGAATCAGATTCTAGCACAGAAATTTTTATAATTGCATAAAACAAATGTACTGCTTTTAACTATAAGAAACGAATTCAGTATTTGGTCTACATCAAAGTACTAAATTTCAAAAAAAAAATTTAAAAATCTAATTCCCTGAACTGTATCTGCCTGACTGGTCATGTACTGGAAAAAACCATAACGGCCCAAATATAAAGGAGCTATTTGGATAAAATCTAAAGAAGTGTTTTAGTATATTTCTTTATTACTTTTTGAATGATATTAAAGAATTGAATGTGTGCTTTTTTGTGCATATGTATGGAAATAAATAGAATAACTCAAAAATGTAACCATTTATATAAAACGAAATGCGTTTGGTATGTGTTCTCAGATATATACCAAAAATCCATGCTGTGCATCTAATTTTGGTTTTTACCGCTTGCAAAACTGCATTCCATCTATTATTATGAAAAAAAAAAAACGAATTTGAGAAACAGTCTTATATTCGTTCAGGAAACAAAATAGCTCAAATCGTTACCAGAATAACAGAATTAGATCTGATTCGAAAATATATCGCGTACGTTTAAAGAAGACATAAAGGGAAAAAAGAATTTTGGATCTTCGTATAATCAGAGATTCACATTCGGAGCAATTGTAGAATTAGGTTTTTTAAAAGTAATGGTTAGATCATATCAAAGTTTAATAATCGAAATCTATTTCAAAGATTTCCTTTTAAGCAGATATTAATATTTTCAAATCATTTCATTTGATAACTAACATATATCTCAATATAATTTTAAATTCGATATAAGCAAATATTGTGTAAAAATCTTATTCAGGTCTTGATTTAAGGAGAGAAAGCTCTAGCATGTTGTTCATGAAACGTAGGAAAAAGTACTTCTAATCGATTCAAACCAGTTTAATCGCAATGAATCTTCAAATTTTAAGGCATCATCAATGAAACCTACAACAATAATTGCTACGAATTCTTGAAATCTTGATTCCTTCAAGTCATCGGCCAATTTTCGTGTACGTTTAAGAAGAGATGTTATTTTTATTTGAATACTAGCCGCCTTTGGCGACCAGTCGGTTCGCCAGTATTAATGCTCGCTAAAATTTACTCGCTAATATTTTATGTAGCTGTGTCTCATAACAGGTTTTTCACCAAAATATTTTTGAACCAAACAAATTTTGATAATCATATAATTCATTTATAGTATTATTTATTATTATTTTCTTCAGATGATCTCTTCACTACACTACTCATCTTCCTCTTTCTATCCGAGCAATGATTGTCCCGGAATTGATATTTTACTTAAATGGTGGAGGGACAGGTCTCAAATTCTACGTTTTTATAGAATAATGAGATTCAAATTTTCATAAATGTAAACACACTAAACAAATAAAGACGCAATTGGTTTTTAAGAGATGCAAAAGCTTAAAAACAGCTTGGAAAAAGAATCGCACAGACGAAATAATGGTGACACTCACTTCTTTTCTTTTCTTTTTTTCTATCCTTTTTTTTTTCTTTACTACTTTTCTTTCTACAAACCCATTTTCCCTTTTGTTATTGTTTTTTTTCTTTCAAGTCCAACACTTTACTTTGAGCAAGCATAGATTAAATATCCTTACAGACTAATAATAAAAGCAACTATTTTCTTTCTTTTTTAAACATCCCGTTATCTACGAATGAAAACCGACTGACTTCGCGCATTTCTTTCTAAACAAATCATAATTTATTACTTCCTGCTATCTAACTCAGTTGGTGTGGGGGAAGGAAATGGAGATTTTTGGCGGGAAAGTAAGAAAAGTGTCATTTAAACTATTTTTCACGCAGTTTTTTAATTTTTTCTCTCCATAAGAACCATCCTCGTGCCTTATCGAAAATATATTTCAAAAAATTAGCCGAATCGGTCAAGCCGTTCTCCAGTTTTGCGCTTAGCAACGCATTTCGAGTTGCATTTTTATTAATATAGATTAATGTATTAATGGCTCGATACTGGTGTCATCTTTGTGATAGAACAGTGTACTTCAGGTAAAATTCATTCCTGTTTCTTTTATAAGGACGATGGCAACGTGTATACACTACCACGGCAAGAAGAATCGGACAAAAGAGATGAAAATAACGATTACATTGATGAGAGTCTATATCCATATATTCAACTAAATGATATTAAAAAATCTGCACTGATGACTGCATCTCTAAGTAAAAATATTCATAAAGTTCTGTTACTGCCCGACTCAAGGAAGAAACGGAAATTCAAGACAAAATCGAAGAGTGCTGAAATGGAAAATCCGCATGATACGTCAATAGTGGACGCTGAGGAGAATCATGAAAGTGCATCGATAAACGTTTCACCGGAAAAGAATGAAAACGGTTCTCAACCAGCTTCTTATTTTGCTCATAACAGCGGACCTGGTTATGAGCAAAATAACGATGGTACAAAGGTTTCAAACTTATCCCCTGGAAATGTGGAATATCTCTTCAGAAATAAAGAATGTGGAATGTCTCTTCAGGACAGCAAATGGCAATCTTTTAATAATGATGTAGATTTGTTTATGGATTCCCTAAATCGTGTTATGAAAAACGATCAAACAAAAATCAACTATATTTCGGGAACACAGAAATCTCTGATCAATTCTGATTTTTATCAAGGAAATAAGGAACCGAACGATGACATTATAGAAACTTCAAAGGATTTACAAAATGAGCATATTACAACTGAAATTATTTCAGAAGATTTCAATGAATGCGACAAAATGTCTCCCAAACGAGAAAGAATCAATCTCTTCCATTAAAAATGATATTGCAGTAGTAAGACCTTCAAGATTACGACCACATAACAAAAAATTCATTTGCGATATCTGCTCTAAACTTTTTCGGAATGTAAAGTTGAACATCACTATCGATTACATCCTGAATGATTACGTCCTATATGAACTCTCCCAATTTGACAATGTTTATGATATGAGATTTTATTTTTCTAATATCAGATCAACAAGCTTTTGCATTTTACTTCATGAAGAATTGATGATAGTTGCAAGATTTTATCAATGTGTATAATGTGATAAAATCTTGCAGATTTATCATATTATACACATTGATATAGATATACGTATATATACATATACGTAGAATACATATACGTATTGTTACAAATGGGCGAGCGGCACGAAAACTCGCCAAAGATGGCGACGTTTGGCGAGGAGCCTCGCGCCAGCTTGATTGGTTTGGCGAAAGGAATAGTCTAGTAGCCGCTAGATTGTGCGCGTTGTTTTGAGAATTTTCACGAGATTTGGTGCACGCGCTTTTTCGGCTATATAAGGACGAGTAGCCGGAGCGAGTAGTTAGTTTTCTCGCCAACTCACCCACCCCTACTCCTCAACAACTACTACTTAAGGGCCTGCAGAACTGTTCTAGTCCACTTCGCAGACGGTCACGTATGTAGCTGAAAGCAACGTGGAAGCATTTCATCATGACTGGGGATAAGCCCCTGCCGGGGCTAGGAGCCCCAATAATCCAACCACTAGCGAGTAGTTAGTTGAGAGTTTGCTCTGAAATAAAAAGCGTCTCGCTGATCTAGAGGATTTGTTATTAGTGAGCTGTGTTTGCGTTTGCTGTTAACGCTGTGTTATTGAGTTCGCTGTTGCTGTGCTATACTATAGCTGTTTTGCAAACTGTGTTTATTGTGCGTAAGGCTTGCATTTACGCTGCAAGTGACTGATTATTGCTGGATTGTATTTATCTGAATTTGTTACTCTATCAATTATCCTGTAAATATCTGTAAATAGTTGTAAATAAATTTGTTTTGTGCTGTCCTCAAATAAAGTCCACTCAATCCGAACCCGCTAAGCTAAAAACGTAACAGTATATATACTTATATATACATATACGTAAAGTACATATACGTATATATACATATACGTAGAATACATATACGTATATATGTATTTAGTTATAGACATTATTTTTGCTTTTTAAAACCTTCCAGTGTTGATTTTGTTAATGTATATGCTTGTTCATATCCTTGACATTGAAGAAAATATCTCCATTCTTTCAGTTTTACTTCAGAATTAAATAATTTTAAAAGACAATAATATCGCTAATTTCCTTTTTAGTTTCTTGAATGATTTTAGCAAAACTTTTCAAAACAATTTGTATTTCTCCAAATAATAGTAGCAATTGTAATATGGTCTTGGGATAGAAGAGCAACTGTAATAATAGATTGTAACGCTCCGATTTTAAATTTTTAATTTAGATCATAATACATAATTTATAAGTAAATGCTGCCTAAATGAATAAGCAGTTTTGAATTCTATAAATATTTAAAATTATAATGAAGAATATAAAGGAATAAATCCTATAAGAAGTAATAATCATCACACGTGCTTAAATACTTGCCTAAAAAACCAAAGAATTGTTAAATTGAAACCCCCATTAATTGCAAGCATAATGAGTATAAAATAATCATTATGCCTCGACGAAGCTCATATTAATAATTTACTATTGAATATAGAATCCTATTCTACAGCAGGAGATGTTTATACATAACCTAGAACGAATATATATCCTTTTAAAACTGAAAGTTCCACAAAAGTCGTCGTTTGGAAATTTTATAGGTATCCGAACACGTTTGGAGCATTTTGTTTGGAAAACTGGGAGTAAACTGACTTCAACCCTATTTTTGGGTGTAAGGCTATTAAAAATTAGCAATTTAATGTCAATAGTTATAATAAACTTTAATAATTTTTGAAAATAGGTATTTATAAGTATAAATTAAAGCATATTCTTAAAAAACTTCAAATTGGCTACAACAAGAATTATAACTTTCTTCTATCAAAACTTTTGCCAAAATACAAACATGTGATTTTCTAGAAAATGAATTACTTATATATATATATATATATATATATATATATATATATATATATACTAGCAGCCTTTGGCGACCAGTTGGTTCGCCAGTATTAATGCTCGCTAAAATTTGCTCGCTAATATTTTAAGGTTAGGGTAACGCTAAGGTTTTTCACCAAAATATTTTTAAACAAAATAAATTTTGATAATCAAATAATTCATTTATAGTATTATTTATTATTATTTTCTTCAGATGGTCTGTTCACTGTACTACTCATCTTTCTCTTTCTATCCGAGCAATGACCGGAATTGATATTTTACTTAAATGGTGGAGGGAAGGGTCTAAAATTCTGTTTTTATAGAATAATGAGATTCAAATTTTCATAAATGTAAACACACTAAACAAATAAAGACACAATTGGTTTTCAAGAGATGCGAAAGTTTAAAAATAGCTTGGAAAATGCTTCGCACAGACGAAATAATAGTGACACACACACACTTCTTTTCTTTTCTATCCTTTTTTTTCTTCGCTACTTTTCTTTCTATAAACCCTTTTTTAGCTTTGTTATTACTTTTTTTTCTTCGCTGCCCAGACTTTATTTTGAGCAGGCATAGATTAAATATTCATACCGACTAATAATAAAAGCAACTATTTTCTTTCTTTTTTATACATCCCGTTATCTATGAATGAAAACCAACTGACTTCGCGTATTTCTTTCTACACAAATCATTATATATTACTTCCTGCTATCTAACTCAGTTGGTGTGGGGGAAGGAAATGAAGATTTTTGTCGGGAAAGTAAGAAAAGTGTCATTTTAACTATTTTCCACGCAGTTTTTTAATTCTCTCTCTCCATAAGAACCATCCTCGTGTCTTAACGAAAATATTTTTTAAAAAATTAGCCGAATCGGTCAAGCCGTTCTCCAGTTTTGCGCTTAGCAACGCATTTCGAGATCCATTTTTATTAATATAGATATTGTCGTTTTCAGCATCCTCCTTGTACTGGTCAACCTCGAGAGGTTGACCAGTGCATAACTGATAGATATTGGGAGGGTCATGTTTTGGCCAATAACCCACAATTCGCAGGGTCTCGTCTTCCCATCATGCCCCTGGTTTGAGTCCTCTACTCTGGCTTTCTTCCAGATTTGCTGTGATTGGACGTCTCCTTGCAGAAGCACGTCATCGCCAACTCAGACGCTAACGAGAAATGAAATAACTCATCAGTTTTAGGTAAAATGATTAGGCTTAAATGCCCTTACTTGTAAATGCAATAAAATTTAAAGATTCAATTACCTTTAATCTATATTAATAAAAATGCATCTCGAAATGCGTTGCTAAGCGCAAAACTAGAGAACAGCTCGACCAATTCGGCTAATTATTCGATTCGGCTTTTTATTTTAATTTTTTCGTTAAGGCAGGAGGATGGTCCTTATGGAGAGAAAAAAAAATGAAAAAACTGCGTGGAAAATAGCTAAAACGACACTTTTCTTACTTTCCCGCCAAAAAATCTTCATTTCCTTCCCCCACACCAACTGAGTTAGATAGCAGGAAGTAATAAATTATGATTTGTTTAGAAAGAAATACGCGAAGTCAGTTAGTTTTCATTCATAGATAACGGGATGTTTAAAAAAGAAAGAAAATAGTTGATTTTATTATTAGTCGGTACGAATATTTAATCTATGCCTGCTCAAAATAAAGCCTGGGCAGCGAAGAAAAAAAGTAATAACAAAGCGAAAAAAGGGTTTATAGAAAGAACAGTAGTAAAGAAAAAAAGAATAGAAAAAAAGAAGGGTGTGTGTGTCACCATTATTTCGGCTGTGCGAAGCATTTTCCAAGCTGTTTTTAAACTTTCGCATCTCTTGAAAACCTATTGTGTCTTTATTTTTTTAGTTTGTTTACATTTATGAAAATTTGAATCTCATTATTCTATAAAAACGTAGAATTTTAGACCTTTCCCTCCACTATTTAAGTAAAATATCAATTCCGGGACAATCATTGCTGGGATAGAAAGAGAAAGATGAGTAGTACAATGAACAGAACATCTGAAGAAAATTATACTAAATAATACTATAAATGAATTATTTGATTATCAAAATTTGTTTGGTTTAAATATATTTTGGTGAAAAACCTGTTATGAGACAAAGCTACATAAAATATTATATGAAAATTTTAGAGAGCATTAATACTGGCGAACCGACTGGTCGCCAAAGGCGGCTAGTTATTTAAAAAATTACAAGCACGCGTACATTATATATGACCTTTTAATAACAGCTTTCAATAATATTAACTTAAATGAGTAAGACACAGAAAAGACCTCTGAAAAAGACGCTGTCTCAAATACGCTTTGATTCCGTTAAAAAAATTCTTAAATTTCTTTATAAATGAAGCAAATAAGAATATTTTTTTTTACTACACACAACGATCATAATATTAAAAGTATATACATATTCTTTATATTTGGTGTCAAAAATTTCTGACAAATAGTTATCGCCTTTGACTTTCAACAGTTATTTAAGCCGGCTTGCTGGCACAGAGGTAGCGCGTATGTCCCGGGTTCGATTCCCGGTTCGTTCATGGTTGTTCTTCTGTGTGCTATCTGTGGTGAGATGTGTGAATGTCCCCCCTGTAAAAAGTGGTTGTGCAAGCGAATGTGGTGAGTGGGTAGCAAAGTCGTACTCTTGGCCCTAGTTGGCGCTTCTCAAATACAAGAGATGCTTCATTCGGTTTAATCTGCTGCTGGGTTCAGCGGCGGGCTTGTCCATGACAAGTGCCATTTGACACAACAACAACAACAGTTATTTAAATAACCAGATTGAACCCGAATCCATTTGCTCCATAGCAGCAGGAATCCTAAATCTGTAGCTTAAATCCTGAACTTTTGACCTCCTGCGCTCACTTATTCACTAACGCGTTATGGTATCAAGCGATGATAAAATGACTTTCAAGTTAAATACATCAAGTCGAGTAAATTCCTTCCCAGGAGAAGGAGGCGAAGACATGATGATTTATTATCTCACAGGACGAAAGCTGGAAGATTAAATCCTTGGCACTTCTACATAAAAAAAATAGTCTTCGAATCAACAACAAAAAAGAGAAATAAGTGAAAAGGCTGCAATTTAAAAAATATGTACATATAAATCAATTTTAGTTCCGCATGTTTTCTTTCTTTTTGAATTTCTAGTGAATAGTTTTATCTCAGTATTAGGAAGCCTATTCTTATTTCATTTCGATCTGAGATCGAAAAGTAGGGTTTTAGAAATGTAGATCTCTGGCTCTCCAATAATTCGTTCAATGATTCCAAAAGTCTGTTAAATGTAAGAAACGAATCAATGTGTAGTCTCCACCAAGTCTTGGAATTCTATAAAATTTAAATGAAATCTATTCTCAGGAAAGTCCCGCATCTGAGACCGAAAATTAAAGTTTTAGAAATATGTCTCTGTTTTAAGACATATTTGGAATCAATTTCTGGTTCTCTTAAAATGGGATACCTCCCTTGCCAAATCGATTAACTTCATTTTTTGAATTGTACTAAATTTTCATACAAAAGAAATTGATTGGCTCCTAACTAAACATATTCAAAACAAATTTCTCTAATAATAATAAGTATTGACGCCTCTAAATGACAAAGTCTTTTTAACCATTGAATAATAAATAATTTATGTCAGAAGCCAATCTGATTAACTCCATACAATAATGTATTTATATCATAATTAAAATCTAATTAACCCGATGCACTATTTTGCCTCGGCTACTGAGATATCTGAAAGTTGTTCTTTTAATCTCGCTGTTCCACGTACTGTTATCGGTCTCATGAACTAAGCACGAAAAAAATATTGTAGAAACTAGTTGTGTTCGAACTGCCGCAAGAGCAAATACTTATAAATTTCAATTGTATTGTAAATTGTTTTTTTAATTAAACCATTATAATATTAAGATGGAAGATGTTAATAACAATTATTTGAGTAAGGAAAATAATGATTTAATAAGAATATTGAAGTTGCTTCAAAGTAAATCAATACAAGCTGAATGAATTGAGATGAAAGTTCTGGTAAGTGGACACAGTTACTTGTCTAATGACTCATAATTTGCTATTATCGAATCTGAAGCAAAAAAAAAAGTCAATATTATTTTTTCACCAGATGATTGGTATAGTATAATAAAAACCTTCAATAAGAAAGCGCCGGTTCATATAGTTCAAATAACGCATCAGGACTTTTTCTTTGCAAATACTTTTTAAAAAATTCTATCAATAACAAAAAGATATCAGTTACAAAGATAACACTAAACTGTCTCAAAATGCACTGGATAAAAAAAAAGAAAAATCGAAGCCCCACCTGATACAATTCAGGTGCGACTTTAACGAAGATGCCGAATTTAACGCCATAAATATAAGAAAAAATGTAGAAGGTATGACACTATATCTTAAAAACGTGAACCAGCCTTTACTGCATCCAACAGGCAGAACAGTGTGGAGAAGAAAGAGGAAAAATAGAATGTTGAAATTTATTCCCCCTCTTAAACACGAGTATCATAAAAAAAATTAAGGGCAAATCAACACGTTGTGAGTTTAAATACACCTAACAAAGATGGCATCATTCATATTGATGAAAAATCTCTTTAAACAAAGTAATTGTAGCGTCAGCCTTATGACTCATAATATCCTTCGAGCTGAAGGGTCCCTTTTGCTCGATCGGTATGATACTCGACTACAGGCCCAAACGTCGCAGGTTCGTACCGTGACCTTCACTAGCCACATTGGTGACCTTGACAACACAACCTTCCACAAAGTCGTGGCGCCATCTACCAGCCAACAAAGCCGTCGCTAACTCAACGCACCAAAGTCGTCTCTCATTAAGCCTAACTCAAAGGAGTTCCATTAGTTTCAAATAGCGCAATAAAACAGTTAATACAATTTCAGATCATAACTTCAGAAAAGCTTGTTTAATTTTCCAAAAAAATCCTTAGAATTGAATATGATTTTTTTGTCTCTTTAGGCAGATATGATATTTATAGACTTCCAAAAAATATTTGCATATTTTCAACAAATTTGAAAGATCACAGCGTAAAAGTATTGTTAACAGTAAACAGCAGCAGTGAATTCGTATACGTAGTATAGACAAAGTTCAGTAATCAACAAAGAAATCTGAACTCGGGATTTTAAAGAATCTCCAAATTTTAGATATCCCTGAGTTCGAAACGTATGTTTTTGGAAAATGTCCGTCTGCCTGTGACAAAGACGACTCAAAAACGCTTTGAGACATACGGATGAGATTTGGAATACGATTTTTGCATCAAATTTGGAAATTTCTATCAAATTTTGAGTTAAAATCTCTTTAGAGAAAACCTTCTATAATTCGAGATTTAAACGAATCTCCATATTGTAGAC
>JAOUZG010008484.1:0-13714 GCA_026289955.1 Argiope argentata | reverse complement strand
TTGTTCCTTTTCCATTTAGGATTTCGGCTGCTAAATAAATAACCACCTATGGCAATTAACCACCATAGGTTATAACATGGATAGTTGTATTATATAGAAAGGTAGTATTAGGCTCTTTTCCGACTATTTTTCGTCAGAGAATAATTCAAAAACGGTTAATAATATCGTGGTAAATAATACAAAAGGGCATTTATTAGAAAGTAGGCGATTGATAAAGAGAATTAGTAACAAACAAGCTATATGTGCGTATACAGGTGTAAGAAATACCAATACACACTTATAAATATATAATGATATTTTAAACTCCACTTTTAAATGTAATTAATGCCCAAAGTTTTAATTTAACTCATAGTAAATTCCTTCTATTCCTTCTTCCTTCTAAAATGCTATTTCCTGATCCATTCCACTTTTCCTATTGAATAAATCAAATGAAGTATTATAAAAGTAATACGCAATTGAGTCCACGTGCCGAGTGGATGACTAATAAATCACTGGTGTAAATATCTTTTTAGAGAATTCTTTGGATGAATAAGAAATCACTTACACCTGCCTTTCTCTTGTCAAGGTCAAATGTATAAGAATCATTCTCAGAAATCTACACGTGTGTGATATATGTGAATATCCTAGTATATAACGCCGCAGAGAAATATTTTGTCCCTTTTTTATGTCTTGTGCTTATTGTCCCACGCTGCTGGAATAAAAGGAAATTAAAAATATAATATGTGTTTTCTTCATGATGATTTCGGCCACGACTCTGAAACAATACTTTTAATTGAAAATTAAAATGAATTATATTACATTATTATTCGACAGGATGGTTTTCTGAAAAATGACTAACCACTTGTGGCGAATAACTTTTGTAGAGCCCATTATTAGGCTCTTTCGTGACTCATTTTCGTCAGCGGATGATGGTGAATAGTACAAACGTACATTTATTAGAAAGTATGTGAGAGTTAGAGAGCATTTCGTTTCGAGAAAATTACTCTCTGGTTCGACAGCGAGTCGGTATTTTTCAATTGAAAATCGCAAGATTAAAATGAGGACAAATGTATTCTGATCTTCATCCATCATAATCAATGGATTTAGATCTCTTGACTTGATCGCTTCGTTTTCTCATCGGCGTTTGTGACCAGAATGTCCGGATTATCGGGAAAGATTACAAAAGGGAGCGACGTTCCCAGAATATTCCTGCACAGTTGCCAACTCTACGGCAAGTATAATGGCAATGCATCTAGACACTGTCGTTAGACTTCACGTTTGTGAGATGTGCACTGAGCCGTGACCTCTGACCTTGCATTAAGGCGGCAGAAGAGGGAACAAAACCATTGTTAGTTAGAAGGGGACATTCCTTACTTATTGCTCGAAGAAAGTGGTCCGACGAGTGATTCCGCAGGAATCTTGACTCTAAAATGCCACCACAGAAAGGAATTTGAAAATTTGCAGGTGTGTCTAGACCCACCTGGGATGATATATTTCCGTCATTACCGGACGAACCCTTGACTAATGAATGCGACGCCTGTCTGACGATCTTAGAGTGAGGGAGGTCTCTGAAATGGTGAAAACTGAAAGGTGCAGAAATATGGCTTTAAGGTCTAAAAACAGGCAAGAGCATGGAATATGCATCTTTGTGGGGTATCACGGATGCACGTGAAATCAAGAATGAACTCAATTTTTAATACACGCAGGTTTATTTAATTGTGATCACGATTTTCAGAAATGGCAGATAAAGCGTTCATAATAAAAGAAAAAGTATCAACATATTTTGCGGAGCTAATGCCAGGAAAGTATGAGGCGCCGTTTTGGAACGATTTAAGCATTCATTAAAACGTTAGCTTTGTGTAACAAGGTTTAATCCAAGGATAGATGTTTTTATTTTTTTGCTTATTCTTTACTTTCACGCGCACACACAAATAACAGCACATGAACGATGATCACACAGGTAACACATAATATAGATTTAAATGTAGGAATTGCCGCCAACGAAGAGCGAACGAATAAAAACTTTTGCCGTAACGGAGAGCGAGTGGCGCTTGCTTTCACCATTTCACACCAACACTCTGGTTGAAGTGTTAACAAGAAAAAGTGTTCAAGTGCGCATCGCTCAAATTCCAAGCACATATATAGTTAAGAGCATGTTGCGTCATCTATGTTCAGTATTAATTAATATTTACTATTAAAGTAACTATCCGTAGAATAAAAAATACAAATAAAATAATTAAAAGGAAAAATAAAAATGGCAAATAATAAAATGATAAAAACACTTTGTTAAAATGAGGGTCCAAAAATGGTGCTTCGAATAATGAAGAAAAGTTCTCTTGAATTCTCCAAACTATTTTAAACACACACACACACACTGAACTTAGTGAGAGAGAGAAAGAGTTTTGTTTACCCCACCCCCTAAAAAGATATATAAAAAACTATTCTTCGAAAGTCTTTGTGGTATAGCATATGTTAGATCATAATATGAGCTTTCTACTCCGATGGCAATAAACTTCCCGGGGATCAGAATTCATTCTCTGTTGGATAAATCTTTCTTTCATACGTGCTACCGTAAAAAGAAACATTTTTTTTGATGCGATTTAAAATATCAATCACACAAAAATTGGATCAAAAGGATTAAATTGCTGGGATGTAATTAAATCTTGTAACGAAGAAGTCGCCTTTGCTGTGAGATTTCTGTTCAAAGAGTAATGGCATGTAAATTTTAGTCTTATTCCATTCTCAAAAAGTTTTTTAAAAAAATACTCTTTTTTCTTGATTCGTTATATCATCAATTGCTCCTATTCCTGTGAATCAATATCAAAATTAGACTAATAGGAAATCGACAATTTTGTAGTTTTTTTACTATACGACTAAATATTTCCAATTAGCATCCATAAAAATCCTTCAGGAATATTTGAAATTCTCTTTCCCACTGACGGTTTATCTCATACACTTTACAAACAGAAATTTTTAGGGAAGAAAGCGATTCATATTCAATGCATTATCTTTTTCAGGGATGCCAATTTGATTCGCCCGATTTTTTTTTCGAGTTTCCATTATAATTTTAAAATAATTATATTGATTACACAAAAATATAATTTTCTGCGAAACAAGTGTAGCTAATATGTTTGGTAAGTGTATTTAAATAAATGAATTATTTAAAAATATGTCTAATGAAAACTTCACGTGCAACGTTGTAATGTGCCTTTAAAATAATCTTTTTAAAACAGCACTTTTTTGGCAGAAATTTTGGAAAATTTAAATTTATTTTTATTCATTTTAATTTATTCATTGAATGAGTCACTTTAGTACTACTGCAAACGATCCAAAAAAATTTGTCTCACATTGATTGTTTTTAAAAAATATCTCATTTCCTTTTTATTTCATTTCATATAATCACGTGGTCAAAATGTCACTTTTCTAAGTTTTATTTACTGTAGTCATTAACTTATTTCTTTTAATCAGAGATTTTGTAAATGCGATGCCAACGCGTCATTAAAATCTGATTTTCTTTAGATGCTCGTGCAGATAAAGTTTTTTTTTCTGCCTACGGATTTTTGCTGACGCCAAAAACCTCATCTCCAAAACATGTTCTGATATGATAATAAAGTGAAGTTTTGCTTTCGCATCAAAGATTTCAATTATTATTCTAAGTATTTGTAACTAATAAGCGTGAAGATTACTTAAATCGGATAAATTCAATGACTGGTTTGAACTCAATCTGGAAGCTGTGCATTATGAAAATCTAATTTCGAAATACAACGGATAAAAATGTCTTTTTATTTTGTGAATGCAAGTTCTTAAAATTTTGAGTTAAAATACTTCAAATGTGCAAGATTTTATTGAATTTCAAAAGTTATATTGGAATGTCTAATATTGAATCCGAATCTTGCTTTCGAGATGCATAACCCTTTTCCGTTTAATTTAGTATTAGAAAATAAAACTTTATCAATGCACATAACTTAGAAATATTTGTTAACTTATTCTACATCAATTGTCTAGAATTATTCGTGTATAACCTGATTATGTTTCTGTATAGTAAAATTTTGAAATCCGAATGACAAGTGAAAAAAAATGAAATACCGTTTCGCAAGTCTGAAAAGCGTTAATTGTACCCTATTCCAGATATTTTAATATCCTCGTAAATGCACTTTATTATGTCAGAAATATGTTTTGAGGATGAGGATTTTGGTGAAAATTAAAAAAAGTATCACCTGCTCTAGCATCTCACAAAATCAGCTATTAATAACGCGTTGGCATTGCATTTACAAAAGCTCCAATTTAAAAATAATAAGTTAATGACTACAGCAAATAAAACCTAGAAAAATGTCATTTTGAGCACGCGATTGCATGAAATGAAATAAATAGGAAAGGGGATATTTTTTCAAACAATCAATGCGAGGCTAAGTTTTTTGGATAGTTTGCAATTCTAAAGTGACTCATTCAATGAAACGATTAAAATGAATAAAAATATAATTTAACTCGCACGCAAACGTGATGCTTGGCCGTTCAAGAAATGATGTTCTGACCCGATACATTGAAATATGCGTAGCAGATTTCATTTTCATTTTTATTTTTACTTTTTTTTTTCTTTAGCTGATTCGATGGTGCCATCTTGTTTTAGCAATGCATGCATTATTTTGCTGATTGAATTGGACGTGCATAGATTATTTGATACGATTTCGGAGGCTCCATTATTCCGTATCTAATGATACATTATACGATTTCTTCTTCAAGGAATACGAAACTTGATGTTTTGTTAATCCGGTGTTTTTGTTACAATAATTTCGAATTTAATTTGGTATCGACTCAATTTTTCTGCAAATGAGATTTAGACACCAATTTTTTTGCATTTATCCTCTTAGATTGTTGTATTTACTTATGGCACTTGCCATTTGGACAAGCCCAGCTGATACATCAGCAGATTTTAAGTCGAAGATATGAGTCTCTTGTTTCAAGTAGCGCCAAATAGGGCCAAGAGTACGCCTTTAGCTGCACACTCACCACACTCACTTGCACATTCCCTTTTTACAAGGGGGGGCACAATCACCTAACTCCCAGATAGCACACAGAAGAACAACCATGCCCGAACCGGGACTCCCAGAACACAACGAAGACGCACTGCCTCTATGCCAGAAAGTCGGCCCTTTCAGATCCCCAAAAAAGATGGTCATTTCCAAGATTCTTCAAAATTACTCTACTTCAAATCGTCAAAAACTGCCAATTATCTTTTACAGAAACTTCAGGCGAAATATTATCTCAATCAGGATTTTAGGCGTCCCCTCCCCAAGTTTATAACAAACTTTTTACACACCAGTAATGAAAGTTCTGTTGAGGGCTTCCTTGTACATTTTCAAATGAAGTCACATTATGCTCCTCGTAGACTTAACGATTCTAAATCGCCCACTGCGGTCATTTTGCAGGGAAACTGGAGGCTACACCCCCTTTATGCCATCTGAACTTACACCTGAAAATGCTGCACATCCGGATCTGCCGGAACGCAAGTGGGTGCTGTGCTCAAAAACGCGCCTGTCGAGAATTCAAGACTCTTGAGTATTACTTGACGTTATTAAAGGTGTGCAAAGTTTGTAAAAGGAGACGGAATGGAGTGCAATTAGGATACAATGTAGAAGAACAAGCATTCTCATGGAAACTTTCAAGCGGAATGTCATAATAAACAGTGAACCTTTTTTTAAACCTATACTCTATACTACTATTTTAAACGTGAAAGTTTGGATGGATGATGGGGTTCAATCACGCCAGAACGGCTGAAGGACATTGAATGAAATTTAGCGCAGAGATATATTATTGTCTACAGAAGAACATAGGCTAATTTTTATTCAGGTTAATTTTTTATTAATTAAAAACTAACTTTCCTGCCAAAAAATTAAAAAAAATCTGAAAACATCTGTTTGAGCTTTTGACATCTGCCTGAGTTTTTATTTTTCTATTTCCGGTGTTCATTTTAATATTATCTTACAATTCTAATGGAATTCTTTGTGATTTACTGTAAGCTTCCAAACAAAAAGCCTTTTTCATCAGAACAACAACAACAAAAAAATCTGAAAATATATGTCCGGGCTTTTTGAGTCGTTTGTTTTTATTTTTCTATTTCCGTTTTTCATTTTAATATTATCTTACTATTCTAATGGAATTCTTTGTGATTTATTATCCAAGCAGAAAGACGTTTTCATCACTGAAAAGTTCAGCTGTGTGTGTGTGTTTTAAAATTATTAAATCGTTTCCTGCTTATAAAAAAATAGTTGAACTGAGTAAGTGTATTTATTCTTTTCAATTTCTACTTAAGAAATACATCAGTCTGTAGTAGTGAAGCTATTAAGAACAAATGTATTCATTTATTTTTCTTACGCTGTTCATGTTATTCTTAGAATCCTTAAATTTAATAAGCTAGCGAAACTACTAGGTTTCCTCTCCAGCTCTATGTTCTGCTCTAGCTGCTAGCGAAGTCACAGCTTATTTTTTAAGGAAAAAAAATTATGGTTTTAATTTTTTAATTTGGTATTATTTGATAGATTTTCGAAATGCCCGGGAAACGCAAATCGAATCTTTCAAAAAGGAGTATTCAAACTCGGGCTATGAGAGTAGCTAGAACTCGGGAATCGAATCCTCAAGCGGAATATAGCAGAATTAGGCCCGTTGAGCAACAGGCTACTTCAAGATCAACTGAAACGCAGAAGCATGCAGAAATGAGACGACTTCAGAGCGCCTAATGTTTGGCTACTCGAAGCGCTGCTGAAACTCTGAAACAAACTCAACAACGACGACTTCAGCACTCTTTTTTTTGGCGAAAATGAGTGTATATCAAAGCTGATCCGTCATGTATTTTTGTAATTGAAATGTATTTGTGTTATTGAAGTATATTTTTCATATATGCTTATAGTGGTATATTTCCGTTAGCAAATAATTTAGAATTCCGCCAAATTTTCTCAAATTTCTTCGGCGATTGTTCGTTTGCGCCAGAAAAAGAACCCTTATAGTTTCAAGTATATAGTTTTTAAGTAATTTTTCTCCATGCTAATGAGGTTAGATATAACATGTTTTCAACCGGTTATCTCAAACAATTCTGTTTATTTTCATACATTTAAAATTAATCATAGTTACTTAATAGATTTTTCGGTTCCTTCAGAAGTCCTTTTGAATAAATCTAAAACAGATTAATTAAAATTAAAAATATCTAATCTGCATTTGTTTCCCCAACTGGTGTTTAAAATTCACGTCTCATGCATACGGTTTGGTAGCATTTTTCATTATGATTAGACTGTTTGTTCTCAAATATAAACATCAAAATTTCCACGAGTACAAAGTCGCGCGTAAAAGCTAGTATTTCTTATAATTTAGACATCATAACTTATCTTGGTATAAATGAAATAAGTATGTGAACTATTTCTATTCGTGAACTTCCATTTTTCGAAATAAATTTCTAACCAGAGGAATTTATCTCCCCAAAAATTTATCGCATGCTAATAAAGGTGCTAGTTTTACATGCATTTTTCTCCAACCGATTAAAACCAAAACATGGCATAGGAATGCAATTGTAGTCAAATAAATCGAATGTGGTATGTGATTATGTAAGTCGTTGCGTGCACATGTTTCTGAACGCACGGACGTCCAACCACTGGCAGGATTGGGATTCAAACTTGATAACTGTCTACAATGCAGGTGCTAAATCGAAATACCTATTTTTATTCATCTTCCTCTCGGTTTTGTAGTTATCGTGTTCATTTATATTCGAACAACTGGAAGATTCTCTGAGCAGAACTTACACTAAATTTGATAGAAACTTACATTTTTCGCGTTATAACCATATACCAAATTTCATTCATTTAGCTCAAAGTGTTTTTGAGTTATTTTCGCCCAAACACCAAAAAGGTGCTTTTCGAACACGCGGAGATTCGTCAAAATCGGGGGGTTCGAATTTTTTAACTGTTACATTGCTTTCTCGTAAGCGAAGCATAGAAAACAATGCATCGCTTACATTAAAGTAGCACTGATCTGCAGGAAGAAATTAGGAAATGGAAAAAAAAAATATGAATATTCAATGCTATGAACAGAACATAAGCGAATACTTATATAGAAGCGTATTTATTTCTTCATGCACTGACTTGCAGGAAGAAATTAGAAAATATGGAATAAAAAAAAGTTTATTCCATAGTATGAACAGAACACAACGGTTCAGAACAGAACAGAAAGAATTCAGGTTTACTCGGCTGCACTAAGGCGATCTGAGGCCTGAAAGTCGATCGCAAGATTTTAAACTTTGTTTCAAACTTTGAAAAAATGATCGCTGCAACTCTAATAAATGATTATGAAGGCAACTCGTCGCGAGTGTGCTATAATCGCGACCATCACGCCTTCCAGTAGATTGCATTTTGTTTTTCCTGAATGGTTTTGAAAATTTTAATATTGGTCAATAAAATATTTCATTTGATGAATTCGGATTTTAACGAAGAAAATGCTAACAAAGTGATAACGAGTGTTTCAATTTAATTGGAGTAAAAATCATAGTTAAAAAAATGGTTGTGCGTTCTCTTGCATTCCTTACTCTCTTTTATAAAGAGTCACTTCATCTGAGCAGTAAACAAGCCGATATAAATAGACCAATGGATATTACTTTTACATTTTTTGACGAAAAAAAAACATAATTCCATTATATTTTAATTTTTGATTGATTGATAGTTATACTTCATTTTCTACTTGCATTTCAATTTTAGGTTCGTAAATTTTTTCAGTAATAAATTGCTCACTGATGATGCCGTGTCCCCTTTACAACGGAAGGAGGGGTGCAGTAGCTTCTGAGGGTTTGGACCCCTGAGCACTCGATGGCAGAAGTCTGACTTCTAGCTCATATGAAGATGACACACCCTTATCACATTCGCTTGAACAGCCCCTTTTTACAAAGTGGCACGTCCACTCACCTCACAGATAGAACACTGAACAACAACCACGCCCCGACCGGGACTCGAACCCAAAACACTCAGATCACCTCAGTGCCAGGACGCCGGCATTATTAAATTGCATTAAATTATTTTAAATGACTTTTTTGCTTTACCCTGCACGAAGCATATAAAAAAACGTATAAAGCTCTGAAAAAAAATCAGAGCTTAAGTTTTTGACGAATTTTCAGGTTTTAGATCTCCATGAGTTCTTCGAAACGCACCTTTTTATTTACTTTCTGTAATAAAAGTATCTAGTTAAAAGCTTTTTTTTAAAAATGGAATTTGGTATCTGGTAATTAAACGAAATTTGTATTTTTTTAAATTAATTCTTGAGTAAAATTCATTCAGAGGATGTGTGTCTTTTCGTTAGTTCGAATATAAATTAATACGAGAATTTCAAAACTGAGGGAGCTAGATGGATAGTGTTCGGTACACAGATTTGACATCTATAGTGTAGACACCTGTTAAATTTTGGGTCAAATCCAAATCCGAGTGGCTGCAGGGAACTGTGGGAGTCCCCTAACTTCCCATCGATGACGGTGCCTACTTCCTTAAGGAAGGATTGTACCACGGCCAGTGATGGCACTTAGCACTCAACCACAGTTCCCATCACTGTTGCTGTTGTAGCACTTCGGCCGTGTGCCTTTGGACGGGTCGGAGTTGCCGGTTATAGGTTGCCTCATCTTGAAAGGAAGTAAGCGCTATATTTCGGAAATGACCTTTGTTTCTTCAGAAACTACCAGCTGTAGTTCTTAAGCGACAAGAATTGATGCTGTTAAAATTTTCGAACCAGGAAAGGAGTTATACGGCTTTTCTCACTCTAGCTTCGTTTCATTCAGCAATGAAAATGTATAAAAGACACGCCGTTAGATAGTGGATGGATGGAAGTATTGCGTGGAATTTTTTAAAAATCTATGACTATAGAGGTTTGTCCCAAAATTAAAGCAAGATTTGAATTTGCCACCTGTCATGCTATAAAAGGTAAGCAATCCTATTAAAGAACCCTTTGATAGCTGGCAGTTTACGGTCAGTAAATATAACGCGTTACACGATAGAACAATGCATTTCCATTGCAGAACTATTTTTTAAAAAATAACGAAAGTCTGGCTGCCCTAATCTGAAAATTTGCCTCCTCGATCGTGTAATTTAACACCAGTGGATTTCTTTTCATGGAGTTATTTTATGGAGTTAGTCAAAGGACTGGACCAACAAGCCCGCAAGCAAGCGTGCATTGGGGAAGGAAATTCAAGGCTGCGTCAACGAAATCCAACCACACTTATGCAAAATGACGATGGAATATTTTGACAAAAGAGTGCGTATAGAGCAGCAAAGACATAGAGGCCATTTACCATACATTTTATTCTATACATAACCCTATCTTGTGTACTTTAAGATTCAATAAAAATCTAACAACTTAAAGAAAAGAAAACCATGTTTTTTTAAAAAAAATATTTGACCCTCTATGGGCCCGTGTAACTTTCAGGTCACATTTTAATTTATCAAGATTTTACAAAATAATTATAGCTTTTTATCATGAGATGTCACATAAACCTTAACTCTATGACGCTGCAAACACAACCACTGCTAGGCTCATCAACCCGAAATAGCAAAATAATGGCTGTGCAAACTATTGGCAGTAAAATTAGGCGAAACCATTATCGGAAAGCAGAGGAGAAATAAAATGTTCAAAGTCTAATGTACATTTATGCTTTACAGCAAATGCAAATTGTTTCATGAACTTTCCCATATGAGTATTATACACAGAAGTGCAAATTTTATAGGCCGATGTGACTTGAAAGTCACATAATGATTATAACGCAATAATATTGTTTAAACACAAAAATGTGTTTCTATTTGCAAATATAGGTTTATAATTTCTGATTTTTTGTTCCCCCGGATTTTTTTGGAGTTAAAACAAAAATTCGGCCCGTAGAGGGTTCATTCAAATCTTGCATTAACACATTTTTCTAGCGTGTAAGGCTCCATTTTTACTAACCCTAAACTGCCAGTAGTCGAATGTTTTTTTAATATTGTTGCCAACACTTTACAACACAAATGTTTGCAAATTCAAATCTTGCGTTAATTTTGGGACACCTTTTATTTATGCATTGAAAAAAGTTCGGAGGGATGTCGTATACCTATCAAAGAAGCTTTCACGATCATTATTAACAGATTTAATAGCATATCTGTCTTTTTTCCAAGATACAAATGTAGAGCAAGTTTATTTCCGAAGTGCCGACAGTTGCCGGTTTGACTCGGTGAGGTCGAAAACCGGCGTTAATGGGAGGCGCGCAATGCCATCCGGATCAAACCAGGTCAAGATTGCAGTTGGAGAATGATGACGGTTTTATGGAAATGCAACTCTCGTATTTTTTACGGAAGCAAGTCAATTTCAATATTAACGAAATAAAACTAAAAACAATGACCATGCAGGTCTCACAACAACTCTGTAAAATATATATATATGTATGTTTAAGGATTTTAAAATACGTTCGTTTTTTAACATTAATCAAAAATGAACTTTAAAAAATGTAATTAGCAAGAGTTTATGTCATTAAAAAATACAGTTTTAGTATATATGTATATGTATATATATATATATATATACTAAAATCTCGTGCTATTATATTTTTAGGCATTGCGCGTCGTTATATCTGCTTTTATTTCATTCATGATTTAATAAAAGTTTCAAGAGTCTATTTAAAGTGAAAAATATCTCATTTATTTAAATTTTCAGGTTAGTAAGGCATGAAATTTCTTTTTTAATGAAACTTTGATGTTAAGTAAATTTTGAAGGGACTGCAAGTTTCTTTTTTCTAGACTTGACTTTATTAATTTTTTGATCAAAATTTGTTAATTGGCACGCAACATATTATATTCGATCTGTTTTTAAAGAATAAATATTTTAAGGAACAAATATTTTTATATTGCTGAATAATGGAAAAATATTCATTTTATTTATATATTTTTTAAATTTAACATCAGAAATTATGTTTATATGAAAAAATTCACATTTCCTTTAATATCCTTTGTTTTATTCTATTTTGCTAATTTTTAAACATTTTTCTTTAACGATTTGTCTAAGGTTTTTAAAAATGGAAATAATTTACATTTAATTTATGACTCACCTCTTTACTGAGTTAATTTTATAGTGTGTTACCGTACGACAATGCAATATATTATTGTCAGACCTTATTTATTAATTGCTCCCTTAGTTTAACGAAATTTTGATATTGCACGTCTAAGACATCTGGTAATGAATTCAAAAGAAAAATTATTCCAAAATTCCATGATGGTTATATTTAGTAATTATAATTTATTAAAGAAATAATCCCAATCACAAACTGACTACTCGGACGAAGGTGCATGGAAACATTTGAATGACTGGACTGCCGCAATAGCAACAATGGCGGGAACTGGTTCAGAGGCGGATTTCCGAACCGGCGCATGAGGCGCGCGCCTCGGACCCCATAAATTAAGGGCCTCAAAATTTAGTTCTAAAATAATAATAACTTAAATTTTGAAAAAGAGGATATTTTTTAATAAAACCTTTCATTTTTACACTACTGTTCTCCCAGTTCTTCAGCTATCTCAATCAAAGAATCAAGCAATATCAGAACCCATAAAAAACTTAGCTATTCTGAGAATGACAAAGTTAAAAGTCAACCGGGGGGGGGCATTTTACGACATCTTTTATCTTGTACGATACTAAAGAGATAGATAGCATATTGCACCCTCCTTTGCATTTGGACTCTATGACATACACGAATGGCTCACAAAATCTCAAGGTAATGAACGTGTTTGTATAATAGGGCATAGGACGCATTTTAGTTAGATACCTTGGTTAGAAGTTCTTTACACAAGGTGGTCAGTTTCTCTAAAACATCCTGCTGTTAGCGACTTTGCGTTTCACGTTTTGAAAATATTTCCTTTGATTTGTGTTGTGGAAAGGGATTCATTTCTGTGTTTGGCCTTTCACCAAAGTAAAGATTGGTAAGCATATAATTTTTTAATAAATTTTCGTTTCTATTTTCGCATTTTTGAAATCGTGGCTTTATATTTTTGGCGCATTTGAAAGTTAAAAACAAGGCTCATTTACAATACGAATCGTTAGGCATTGGCACTTCTGGGGGGGGGGGAACTGGTTACTTTTCTTTTTTAACTGGGAGGGAAAATTTTTCAAATCGGAAAAATCGTCAAAAATCCAGCTAATATCTTTATGCGACTAATTTTTTTTAATGTTTTTGCCATGCCACCAAAGAGAAATTTTGAATCGGAAGCTTCGAAAATCAAAAGGTAAAAAAAAAAAAAAAGAGAATACAGAACGATATAAAAAATTTACTCAATAAATTTATTATAACGTTTGAAAAAAGAGCTAAAATGAAAAACGAGCCAAAAAGAGCTGCTGAGCAAACTAATATATTATATATACCTAAAAGAACCAATGAGCAAATTGAAATTGAATATGCACATGAAAAAAACGATGAGCAAGCTGAAGTGGAATATGAATTCAGACAAATTAATGAGCCAGTTAAAATAGAATGCGAATTTGAAAAGACCGATGAGTGTACCGAAACAAAATGTGCACTAGAAAAAAAAAATACTGAGCGAGCTGAAGTTGAAAATGAATTCGAAGAAATTGGTGAGTGAAACGAAATAGAATGCAAACTCAAAAAGACAGATGAACAAACTAAAAAAGAATATGCACAAGAAAAAGCCGCAAAAATCAATTTTATGTACCTAGGTTTCGCCTCCCTCCCTTATTTTTAACGCAA
>JAOUZG010008480.1:50478-61944 GCA_026289955.1 Argiope argentata | reverse complement strand
CGGATGCTATCATTTGAAACTGTAATGAGAACGGTTAGAAAAGTCTTGATTTATTGGAAAATCAAAGTTTAAATTGAAGAAATTTGATGTGTGGTATAGTTTACAATGAAGTTTTAAGGCAGGAAATATTTAACAATAAATGGAGTTAAGCACTCTTTACAAAGCGTAAATAGAAAGGTTACATCAGTCTTTTGATTTATTGGATTGTCCAAGTTGAAATTGGGGGATTTAGAGGGGAATTGGAGGTGTGCTCTACTTAACAACGTAGCATTGTAGCATGAAATATTTGATAATAATTGGGCGGATGCTATCATTTTAAACTGTAATCAGAACGGTTAGAAAAGTCTTTTGATTTATTGGTTAGTTAGAGTTTAAATTGAAGGAATTGGAGGAGTGCTATAGTTTACAATAAAGTTTTCAGTCATGAAATATTTCACAATAATTGGACTTATGCACTCATTATAAACTGTAAGGAAAACAATTATATCAGTTTTTTGATTTATTGAATTGTCCAAGTCGAAATTGGACAATTCAAAAAATCAATAATTTAGAGGGGAATTGGAGGTTTGCTATATTTAACAACGAGGCTTTGCTTTGTAGCATGAAATATCTGATAATAATTGGACGGATGATCTCATTTTAATGTGTAATGAGAATGGTTTAAAAAGTCTTTTGATTTATTGTATAAACAAAGGTTTAATTGAAGAAATTGGAGGTATACTTTAGTTTACAATAAAATTTTGAGAAATGAAATATTTGACAATAATTGGTCTTAATCACTCTTTACTAACTGTAAGGAGAAAGGTTACATTAGTCTTTTGATGTAATAGATGGTCAAAGTTGAAATTGGAGGAATTATAGGGGAAATGGAGTTTGCTATCTTCAAAAATGAATCTTTGTAGCATGAAATATTTGACAATAATTTAACGGATGCTATCATTTTAAACTGTAATGAGAACGGTTAGAAAAGTCTTTTGTTTTATTGGTTAATCAAAGGTTAAATTGAAGGAATTCAAGTTATGCTATAGTTTACAATGAAGTTTTGGGGCATGAAACATTTGACAATAATTCCCCTCATTGGCTCCCCCTCAGGTGCTCACCTACTATACTACTGTACCCAGGGATATTTACTCCATTCGATTTTATTCTCCTCTATGCCTTCTTCTTTCTGCTTGATCCTTCTTTCCCTCGAAGGCAAGCGAGGGAACTCTCCATGAGAAGCTGTCGCCACTCTGTTTGCTTCTTGCTTCTCATGGACAACCCAAGTCCCCACGTGTTGGCCGTGCGTGGCAACGCATTTGAAAGACGGTTGGTGCACTGTGGTCCCCGGTGTATCAATCGGCTGGTACCTAGTCACCTGAGTGATTATTTTGCTAGGGATCAGGCGAAGGGGTTACTCCTTGGGCTTGGCGTTAAGGGTGGTCACTGTCCCCGTGGGTAACTCCTAGCGAATAGGTACCAGTTAATATTATGGAAAGTGCTGAGGCTATTTGTATCTAGAGCCAGTTACTGTTATCCCTTGTAGGGCTCAGTGGTGGGCGGTACCGCTGGACGTGAATTCTTTTTATATCGTATGGGCTCCTCGAAACGTTGTCCCTTCAGTGGGCATCATAAAGTTTTCATTTCTGGCAACAAATATGACCCTTTTGACAAATTTTTTGTCCTAAAAAGGGTTTCTGAGAACAAAGAAACCTTTGAATCAGTCTCTCCGTTCCTAGTGCAAAAGGCTATAAATGCTGCAGTTGGCGAAGTCGCATCCATTCGAAAGATGAAATCTGGTGACTTGCTTGCGGAGGTTTCTTCCCGAAAACAAGCACAGCAGATACAAAAACTAAAGTCCTTGGCAACTATAAAAGTTTCAGTAACCCCTCACCAATCATTGAATAGCTCTAAAGGCGTAATTACCTGAGGTGAAATACTAAATCTTCCCGTAGAGTTAATTACTTCTGAAATGAAAGCTCAAGGTGCTACACACGTCCATCGAATTTCTATACGACTTGACGGACAGCTACTTGAGACGAAACACCATATAATAACCTTTAAAACTCCTAAATTACCGGAGTACGTTTATGCAGGTTATATTAAGTTACCGGTGAGGCCATATATCCCCAATCAATTGAGGTGCTTTCAGTGCCAGCGTTTTGGACACTCTAAAATGAATTGCCGCGGGTCTCTTACTTGTGCCCGCTGTGCACAAAAAGGTCATGATAGCCAACAGTGTACTGCACAAGAGAAGTGCGTAAACTGTGGCGGAGAACATCCATCATATTCTCGATCTTGTCCTCGCTGGGCGCTGGAAAAGCAAGTTACTGCAGTAAAAATAAAAGAAAACGTATGTTATCCCGAAGCCAGACGTAAAGTTAATGCACAAACCCCAACTCCTGGTGTCAGTTATGCTTCAGCAGCCAAAAAGACTTTCTGTAAAAATTGTAACTGTGACCACTGCGGAAAATATACCAGAAATGCACCAAATACTGAAAAAACTTCTGATTCTGATACTGAGCATTCTCTGAAAGCCAATGATGATACTTCAAAACATGTTAGAAGGAAATCAAAATCACAAACATCGCTGACATTAAACCTTGCCAAACGTGGCCTTACGCAAAAGGACCTACGAAAGAAACTTAAAAATTCAGTGTCAAAAAATTCCGTCGCATTGGGGCAAGCGACGCAAGGCGTTGTCCATAAGGACTTACAGTCTATCTTTGGAGACACGCTGAATAGCCCTGTTATTAAGTTACATCCGTCAGAAGATGAATATGAGCTGAGTATGAGTTGCGAGGATCAGGCAACAAATGCTACTTCTCTTTCTCCTCACAAACCTCTCTCTTAATGGGTACCTTCCTTTCTTGGAATTGTCGCGGCATTCGTTCCAAACTTCAAGATATTAAGACAATAATTAACAAATTTCATCCGGTTTGTTTTGGTCTTCAAGAGACCTTTTTGAAGTCAAATTTCCCAATTAAATTACGGGGTTATAATTGTCTCCGTAAAGATGCAGACAGTGGAGCTCATAGTTCTGGAGGAGTCTGCATTTTTACTTCCAATTTTTATCCAAGCAATCCTATCTGCCTACATACCTCTCTATAGGCTGTGGTTGTACAAATTCAGGTAAACACGTTAGTCACAGTCTGCTGTATCTACTCACCGCCTCATGATGTCATCTGTCAGCAAGATCTTAACAACTTAGTTGACCAGCTTCCTTCACCTTTCATCCTACTTGGCGATTTCAACGGCCATAGTACTTTGTGGGGTTCGAGTACTACAAACTCGCGTGGGCGGCAGATTGAGGAGTTTATTTCCAACAACTGTCTCTGCCTGCTCAATAACGACGAATTGACGTATTTTCATGAACCCACACGCATCTTCCACAGTCTTGACTTGGCCATATGTTCTCCTGAGCTTCTGCCGTTGCTTACCTTCACTGTTAGCAACGATTTATATAATAGCGATCACTAGCCTATTATCATCTCCCATGCTGATAGTGGTGAAGCGACTTATTGTCCTTCACGTTTTCTATTCCAGCGTGCAGACTGGGCTACGTTTTCGCAGTTAGCAGACATCACAGAGACTTTGATAAATGATACTGATATTTCGGAAGCAGTTCAAAATGTCGTAGATATTATACTATGGGCCGCAACCTCCACTATCCCAAAGAGTTCACCACGTCTAAGAAAATTTCGCCGACCGTGGTGGAATGACGCCTGTCGCGATAGTTACAAACAGCAGAAAAAGGTATGGAACAAGTTTCGAAGGTACCGTACTACAGAGAACCATGTCGCTTTTAAAAGAGCAAAAGCACTTGCTCGTCGTATACGCCGCCGTAGCCAGAAGGAATCCTGGATTCAATTCATATCCTCTATCACGCCCTCTACAACAAGCAAAACTCTATGGAAAAAGGTAAAAGCTGCTAATGGGATTTATCACGAATCTTCTATTCCTATTCTAAATAGGGATAATGTGAAGTATTCTTCCCCATTAGACATTGCCAACATTCTAGGTCAAACATTTGCACAAGTTTCCGCAATTGATTCTTATGGTCCTGAATTTCTGGCAATTAAGAATCGCGCGGAACAGTTGCCTTTGCGTTTTAATGAACGAAATACCTTTCCATACAACTGTGAGTTTAGAATGTTTGAGCTAGAAACCGCATTATCTCATGTCAATGATTCCACTCCCGGTCCTGATGGGATTACATATAATATGCTCCGCCATTTAAAAGCAACTTCGCTTTCGAATCTGTTAGTACTCTTTAACAGAATATGGATCGAACATAAGTATCCTTCACAATGGTGAGACGCTATTGTGATCCCGATTCTAAAATCTGACAAAGAATCTTCTAACCCTTTGAACTATCGACCAATTGCTTTGACCAGCTGCATTGGCAATACTTTTGAACAAATGGTTAATGCCCGGCTCATATATGAATTGGAGAAACAAGGATTCATCTCCCCGTTGCAGAGTGGTTTCCGTCGAGGTCGATCTACTTTTGACAACCTCGTTTTACTAGAAACGCAAATTCGCAACGCATTTGTAAGAAGAAACCACCTTGTCTCCATATTTTTTGATATTGAGAAGGCATATGACCGTACATGGCGGCACGGTATACTTTCAACACTTTTTACTCATGGTTTTAGGGGTAACTTACCCATATTTTTACAAAACTTTTTGACACAACGAACCTTTCGTGATCAAATTTTAATGTGTATTCTAATCATTTTATTCAAGCTGAGGGAATTCCTCAAGGAAGTGTTCTCAGTGTTACCCTTTTTATAATTCATCTTAGCCAAATTTTAACTCATTTGCCTTCATCTATACAGGCTAGTCTTTATGTTGATGACCTTCAAATATCATGCGAAGGAAGCAGTATGAATCTTATCGAGCGCCAATTACAGAATGCCGTGAATAAAATGGTAACTTGGTGCAAAAACAATGGACACAGTATCTCGCCGGAGAAAAGTCGATGTGTGCACTTTTGCCGAAAAAGGAACATTCACTTGGATCCGAATATTAACATTGGAAATATACCGATTCCTGTAGTAAATGAAATACGGTTTTTGGGAGTTATCTTCGATCGTAAGTTGACTTTCCTTCCGCATATCTTACACCTGCGGAAGAAGTGTGAGAAGTTCTTAAATATTTTGAAGGTACTCTCCACAACATCTTGGGGCGCTGATCGAGCCTCCTTACTACGCGTTTATGAGGCAATAATTCTTTCCCGAATCGATTATGGGTCTGTGGTGTATGGCTCTGCCCGCATTACTGTCTTACGGCGACTAGATACTGTTCATCACTCTGCTTTACGAATCTGTTCTGGTGCATTTCGTACCTCTCCAGTTGAGAGTCTACATGTTGTCTGTCACGAAATGCCGTTAAATTTAAGGCGTAGCAAATTGTCCGCTTTATATTACTTCCGAATTATGTCATTGTCAAAGCATCCTTTGCATCAAATTACGCTTTCACCTGCTCTTCGCAGATTATATGATGCCCGTCCATTTCATATCTGTCCATTCAACGAAAGAGTTAAATTTATTCTTCATGACTCGGACCTTGATAATATTACTATTAAAACAGCTGATTTGTTTTCCATTCCACCTTGGGATGAACCTCAGTTTTGTTTTCTAAATCCCTTTTCAGGATTTGATAAATTTTCAACTGCACCGACAGTTTTCCAACAATTGTTTCTACAGCATCGCTATCAATATTCTGTATTTACACCAATTTTCACGGATGGTTCGAAATCAGATGGCCATGTGGGTTGTGGCATCATATTTCCATCTGATTCATCAAGCCACCGTCTACATAATTGTTGCTCAGTGTTTACTGCTGAATTGGTGTCGATTTTCTGTGCTGTCCAGAAAATTTCTCCTTCTACTCAGCGTAAATTTATTATTTACACTGATAGCATGAGTGCACTGGAGACACTAACTCACTATCACAGTAAGATGCACCCAATTGCTATTAGAATTTTATTTACATTGCGCCTTTTACAAATCGAGGGAGTTGAGATAATTTTTTGTTGGATGCCTAGTCATGTAGGCATTACTGGAAATGAAATGGCGGATTTAAAGGCAAAATCAGCAACTTTTTTGTCTCAGGGACTTCCTTATTGTGATGTTAAGAAGTCCTTGGACAAATATATTTTTTCTTCTTGGCAAATGACATGGGATCTGCGAACAGAAAATAAACTGCATTCCGTCAAACCAACTATTGAAATGTGGCATGTTCACCCTATACGTGAAGTAGACATTAAACTGACTCGCTTGCGTATAGGACATACACGATTTACCCACAGACATCTTCTTTTTAGAGAATCTCGGCCAAAATGTCTCACATGTCATGTGGATTTTACCGTTAAGCACATTTTAATTGAATGTCCTGATTTTAATTCCCAGCGTGTTCATTTTTTTCATTCAACTTCATTAAACTTGCAGGACCTCGTGGGTGAAAAACACCACCATAACATTTTTAACTTTTTAAAGGATATTAGATTTTATACTTATATATAGTTCACTTACTGTCTCTTCTGTTATCAATGGTACTTAAGCATTGATTTCGTATTTTTAAATTTTTTAATTGTAGTTTTACTATTATCTAAACTGGAATTTTAAATTCTAAACCTTTGCCGTTTTATATACGATGTTATTGCAGTCTATCATCTTTTATACGCATTCTTTTAACTCTCAAATTTTACTTTTATATTTCACCTTTGGATTGGCGCAGCATGGCCAATTGTATAGCTATTGCGCCAAAAAACATCACAAATCAATCAATCAATCCGAGCCATGTCGGAATAACTGGCAATGAAATGGCAGATGCCGCAGCAAAGTCGCCAGGCACTTTCCATGAGTGAGCACTTCCGCATGGAGATGCAAAGACATGTTTTGCTCGGCACGTTTGCAGGTTGTGGCAACGATCTTGGGATTAGCAGATTTCTAACAAGCTTTACTCTCTCTAACCAATGATTCGCGTATGGCCTACCAACTCAGTGCGTGGGCTTGATGTAAAATTAGCTCGGCTCCGCATTGGTCATACCCGCTTCAGCCATAAACACCTTTTATATGGAGAACCATGTCCAACATGTACGACATGCCATACAGCGTTAAGTGTGCGTCATATTTTAATCGATTGTCCTGTTTTTAATAATCATCGTTCTCGCTTTTTTAATTCTATGTCTATAAACATGAGAGAACTAGTGGGTGAAAAACCTCACTTAAATATTTTTAAATTTTTACAGACCATTGGTTTGTTGCATTGTATTTAAATTTTTTAAACCTTTTTGAATGTTGGTTTTTAATTAACTTTTTCTTTTGCTGTGGATGTTTATTAAATTGCCATTTTTTAATGCTTTGGCATGCGATAAAATTTTTAACCATTGGCCTAGTTTTTAATTGAAGGAACATTTTTAATATTGTAAATGCGTGTTACCATTTGATTGGCGAAGCATGGCCATATCTGGCTTTTGTGCCAAAAAACCAAAACAACCTAACCTAACCTAACCTTGTGCCAAAAGACGTTCAATTGTATTAATCTCTATTCTGCTGAATTCACTAGATAGTTGAAGAGGGTCGTTGTGTCAACAGGTGGTTTATAAATAACTTTATTCTTTCTCAAGTTCACTTGCCAGCGGAAGAAAGCTTTCTTCTGCCGAATGGCGTGCATTTGCGTGCTGTTGATCTCCATTCATGTCTGAAAAACAATAAATCTTATTTTGATCCGGAAAGCGACGAGCCGTTTTATCTTCTTCTAATTCACGAGGCAGTGGAAATAAGTTTACCTGCTTCAAAAGGCAATGAGTCATTTTATCTTTCCCGATTCAACAAGCAACTCATAGATATTCACTTTGCGCCACAAGATGACCAGATACCTTTGATCTTCCCTCTGTTCACCAGGGGCGCAAGTATATCGCCTGCGACAAACGGTGACTTGTTAGTTAAACATTCTTGAGTTCAGCAAACAACTGATAAAAATTTCCCTTGTGCCAGAAAGTGATCAGACGTTTCTATACGTCTAATTCACAAGGCAGGGGAAATAAATTTGCCTACTCCAAAAAGTGATCTGTGCTTTGATCATCCCTGATTCAAGAAGCAACTGATAAGTATTGACCTTGCGCCACCAGGTGACCTGATTCTTTGATCTTCACCTTGTTCACCAGGAGCAAAAGTATAGTGCCTACGGCAAAAGGCGATCAGTTATGCGAACTTCCTTGAGTTCAGCAAGAACGTGACGGAAACTGGCGTTGTGCTAGATGGCGACCAGGTGTTTGATCTTCGTTGCGCTGATCCGGGGTCCGAAGTAAGTTTTCTTATGCGGAATGGCGATCATTTGTTTAATCTAAAGGAGGCAACTGATAATGGTTTGCCTTGTCCCAAAAGTTTATCAAATGTTCCAATCTTTTTTTAGTTGATAAGACAACAGCAAGTTTAAATGGCAGTGTGTGAATCATAATACTGAAAAAAAATAGAAAAAGTAAGATCCAATCAATACCTAAAAAATTACAAAATTCAGAATAATATAGATTATGTCAATCTCATAGATTAATTTTTCGTGCTTCCTAAATTATTAAAATTTCATATAATAATAAAATTGTGAATAAACATGTTTTTAGAGTGAGCTCTTAAGGAACTAATTCGAATACTTTCACTTTCATTTCTTATTTCTGTCATCACTTTTATTTTAGATGATTAAAGAATTAAAAAAAACTATTAAGAAAAGAATTATGATATGCAAATGTAATTTTCAAACTTTAAATGCAGAGTTTGATACTCTTCTAAAGCACACTTTTCATATATAGCTATATTCGTTTGCTTTCTATTATTAAACCTTAATTGTTTATTTTTTCTGGAGCCAGTAATTTTCCTTCAAAACTTACATCGAATTGGAATTTTTTTCCCCAATTCTATTAGGAAACAATATATCAACATAAAACAAAAATTTTATTTTGCATGTACCAAAACGTGGTAAAATATCATTAAATAATTAATCAGCTAAAATTATATATATCTTAAATAATTCAATGAGAAAAAATTCATCCTTAACCCTTATTTGAAAATTTTATTTTATATTTTATAATAATTAGGTATATGTTCAAGCTTGAAACAAAGTAGAATGCGAATCATATCTCAAAAGCTCAAATATTTTGCTGCACATATTTCATTAGATGTATCATTAGATATTTAGATATCATTAGATTAGATTTAGATATTTTAGATTTCAGCGCTTTTTCTATATGAGATAATGTTGGATAAAATAATTTGTAATTTCCCCCAATTTGTACTAAACATAAAAGCTAAATTCCTAAGAGAATCCACAAACCTAGATAAGGGAATAAGTACGATTCGAGTCAAATTTAGGAAGAGTCTACATTTCGTAAAGTAAGTTGGTTAAATTTCTGTCATTATTTAAAATACAAAAATATATTGCTCCAGAATTCATGAGAAACCAGCTAAGAATGAGAGTCAAAAATCAGGAAATCTCTTATTCTAAAAAAACGTCAAATAAAATCGATACGAATATCACATACTGCTTCCCTCTGCAGTTTCTCTTCTCATAAGGAGAAGAGAATCGCCCTTATTTGAATGGTTGCTGAAAGGATTCCAAGTCACTGAACACCATCATTGTTAATAGATTTGACTCCAAAGAATGAAAATTTCTGTAAGTGCAACACTATTTAGGAGCAGAAATTCGAATCTTTCAAGAAAAGTTTAGACCTTTGTAAGGAAACTATATAAACACGAGAGTGAACTAAACCCTGTCAACCGAGAGTATTCTTTGTTTAGAGTGTTGATCATTTAATGAATTTCTTCTAAACACCCTTATTGCAATTGCCTTTAATAGTGATTCGCTGTTCCAATAATGTCCAGTTGCGCAATTACTATTTTGTTGCACGATTTGGATGTGCCTCTTTATCTGTGGTTTCTCGATTTTTAATTGAAATATTGTAAATCTTCGAATAATGCATCATAAAATCCCCACTGAACGTATATTCAGAAACAATATTTTATTTTAAGCCAGATGGAATTTTATTTTAATATTGTTAAATTAAATATAACATATTAAAACTTATGTAGTTCTCAAATGGATTGTTTGCATGGTGGAAAAAATTGAAATTGGATCTAGATATGTAAATAAAGGCACCTAAACCACTACAAAAGTGATGAAGTTCTTAATTTTTCTAGCCAGTGTCGTATCGAATGATGATTATTTGAAACATAAATCTGTAAAATATGTAAAATTCATGTCTTAAAAATTGAATGGTAACTACTTACCTCACTGCCAGATGATTGATTGATTGATTGGGGTTTATTGGCCCAAGAGCCAGATTCGGCCAAACTGCACCAAGCAAATGGTAAAATTATAAAAGAAAGAAAATATAATTCTTTGGTAAATAAAGACATGAGTGATGAGATTAAATCATATTAGTTTAAAGGAAATAATGATTAGAGAACAAAATTTAAAACCCTGTACCATAACAGTTTGAAACAATGATGTTAATGTATATGAACTAAAATTGAAAGTTAAGTATACATAATAATAAAAAATTTCATATACAAGTAAAAAACCCAATAGCTCTTAAAAACTTAAAAATATTTGGGTGGTATTTCTCACCCACCAAATTTCGTAATGTGAAAGAAGTCAAGTTAAAAAACCAAGAAAGATAAGAATTAAAAACTGGACATTCAATTAAAACATGATGAACAGTAAAATGAACTTGGCAGCTGTTGCACATAGGCGCATTTTCTCCAAATATTAGATGTTTATGGGTAAAGCGTGTATGACCTATACGGAGACGAGTCAATTTAACATCCATCTCACGTATAGGGTGAACAGACCAATAAAAAATGTAAGTTTTAATAAAATATAACCACCTAAAGATTGGTTGGTTGAGTGAGGTTTATTGGCGCAAGAGCCATATTAGGCTATACTGCGCCAATCAAATGGTAAAAGATAGAAAACACTCGTTTGTTTAATTAACACAGATATATTATGGAAAAATATTGTAAATATGATTTAAAAAATTATTACAGTGAAACTTTAGAACTATGTGCCATAAAAATTTGAAATAGTGAAACATGAGCTTAAAAGGAATGTTCAACAAAACCAGAAAAGTAAATATTCTATATACAAGTAAAAAACCCAATAGCATTTAAAAATTTAAAAACATTTCGGTGGTATTTCTCACCCACCAAGTCTTGTAATGTTGGAGGCGAGGTAAAAAAACGAGTACGCAACGATTAAATACAGGGCATTCAATCATGATATGAAAAACAGTAAATTGTACTTGACAATTGTTGCACATGGGCGCATTCTCCCCAAATATCAGATGTTTATGAGTGAAGCGCGTGTGCCCTATACGGAGACGAGTCAATTTACATCGAACTCACGTATAGGGTGAACAGGCCAATAGAAATTATCCGTTTTTATAAAATGTAATTTATTTTGGGTCTGCAGATTCCATGAATTTTG
>JAOUZG010008480.1:21173-45478 GCA_026289955.1 Argiope argentata | reverse complement strand
TGACTAGCAACCAGCCGATTGATACATTGGGGACCACAATGCACCACTCGTCTTTCAAATGGGTTGCCAAGCACGGCCAACACGTGGGGACTTTGGCTGTCCATAAGAAGCAAGAAGCAAACAGAGCGGCGACAGCTTCTCATGGAGAGCTCCCTCGCTTGCCGTCGAGGGAAAGAAGGATCAAGCAGACAGAAAAGGCGTAGTGGAGAATAAAAATAAAATGAGTAAAGATCCCTGGGAACCTCGGGATCGGGACACCCGTACTCACCTATAGAAGGTGAGCCCCTGAGGGGCACTGTCCCCGGGGGTAACTCTCAGCGTATAGGTTCCAGTTAGTATTATGGAAAGTGCTGAGGCTAGGGAAATCTAGAGCCAGTTACTGCCATCCCTTGTAGGGCTCCGTGGTGGGCGATACCGCTGGACCTGAATTCCTTTTATATCGTATGGGCTCCTAAAAACGCGGTCCCTTCAGTGGGCATAAAAATGTTTACAAATGCGCTACTAATCTTCAACAATTCGATTCATATTTTATTATAAAACGTATATCTGAAAAAAATGAAAGTTTTAATTCTGTCTCCCCATTTCTGGTACAGAAAGCTATTGCAGCAACTGTCGGCGAACTTTCATCTATTAGAAAGATGCGTTCGGGTGATTTGCTGGTGGAGGTTTGCACTAAAAAGCAAGCTCAGCAAATAGTTAAAATTAAAGCTTTGGCTACGTTTCCAGTAGCAGTCACTCCTCATGATTCCTTAAATTTTACCAAGGGCGTTATTACATGTGGGGAACTTTTCAATGTTCCCATTGAAGAAATCACTAGCGAACTGAAACCCCAAAGTGTGACGCACGTACGCTAAATTACTATTCGGCGGGACGGGCAAATTTTACCAACTAAGCATTATATTTTAACTTTTCATGCAACAAAATTACCTGAATGCATATATGCGGGATATATAAGATTGCCAGTTCGGCAATATATACCTAATCCATTGCGATGCTTTCAGTGTCAGCGGTTTGGGCACTCCAAAACTAATTGTCGAGGAACACTCACTTGTGCACGATGTGCTGAAAAGGGTCACGACAGTCAGCAGTGTACGGCGCAAGAAAAGTGCGTAAATTGCAATGGTTACCATGCCTCCTATTCAAAATCATGTGAACGCTGGCAGATTGAAAAGCAAATAATAAGCCTAAAAATGAAAGAGGACATATTATATCCTATCCTGAAGCCAGAAGAAAAATTTTGGCATTAACACCCAAACCTGGTGTGAGCTACGCATCTGTAGTGCAAAAGTCTTTCTGTTCAAACTGTAATTGTCCAAATTGTAAAAAATCAATCGTTAAAGATAGAACTCGGGAAAAAATTACGGATTCTGAAACTGAGACATCTTTAAACAGTAACCCAGAAGATAGTAAAGCCACCTCACATAAGACAAAGGCAAATAAATCTCTAAAGCTAAAGCTCTCGAAACGAGGTCTTGCTGCTAAAGATATTTCAAATAAACTTAAAAAAACTGCTTTACGCAGCTCTGTTGCTCTAGGACTTGCTAAAAAAGGTCTCGCTCATAAGGATTTATCATCTGTTTTCAGTGGCTCCCCGAAAAATCCCGCAATCATCTCACTCCATCCATCTGAGGAGGAGGATGAATTTGAAATGAGTTGCGATGGATCGCAACCACCAAGCATTGTTCCCAGAACTTCTCTTACAAAAAGATTCTCTTGATGGGTACTTTCCTCTCTTGGAATTGTCGCGGCATTAGGTCTAAACTTTCTGACATCAAGTCCATTTTAAACAGATTTTATCCCATCTGTTTTGGCGTTCAAGAAACTTTCTTGACGCCCAGCATCCCTATCAAAATTCGAGGTTATAACTGTGTTAGGAAAGATGCAGACACTGGATCTCGTACTTCTGGTGGTGTTTGTATCTTTACCTCAAATTTATACCCGAGCACATCACTTAAATTGGATACTTCTCTGCAGGCTGTAGCAGTGCAAGTTCAAGTACGAACTTTGGTCACAGTCTGTTCTATTTATTTACCGCCTCATGATGTCATTCCTAAGCAGGAACTTGATAACCTAGTGGACCAACTTCCATCACTCTTCATTTTATTTGGTGATTTTAATGGTCATAGTACGTTGTGGGGCTCTGATTGTACAAATTCTCGCGGACGACAGATTGAATCATTTATTTCTAATAACTGTCTCTGTCTGCTCAATAATGGGCAGAAAACATATTTCCATGAGCCTACACGTAGCTTTCATAGTCTTGATCTAATCATGTGTTCCCCTGAACTCCTCCCATTGTTAAACTTTCAAGTTTGTGATGAATTATATAATAGTGACCACTTCCCAATAATGGCCTCCAATATTGATAGAGGAAATTCGGTTCGTCGCAGTCCACATTTCCTATTTCATAGAGCAGATTGGGATGAATTCACACAGTTGGCAGTTATCACTGAAGACATGGTTAGTAGTGTAGACATTTCCGAAGCTTTACAAAACGTCATTAATGTCATAATAAAAGCCGCTAATATAAGTATCCCTAAAAGTTCACCACGCATAAGAAGATTTCGTAGACCGTGGTGGAATGATGCATGTCGCGAAAGTTACAGAAAACAGAAAAAGTGTTGGAACATTTTCAGGAGGTACCCAACAACTGCAAATCTTCTTGCTTTTAAACGTGCTAAAGCCTGTGCTAGACGTATTCGTCGCCATAGTCAGAGGGAATCTTGGAAATCCTTTGTCTCTTCCATTACATCCTGCACCAGCAATAAGATTTTGTGGAAAAAAGTGAATGCCGCAAATGGAATTTATCGGGAATCGTACGTTCCAGTGCTAAAAGTTGGAAATGTAACGCATTCTTCCCCATTAGACATAGCTAATATTCTCGGCAAATCTTTTGAACAAGTTTCCGCAATTGAATCTTACAACCCTGAGTTTCTATCAATTAAGAATCGCATGGAACGTTTACCTTTGCGTTTCCATGACAGGAATATTTTTCCATATAACTCTGTATTTGGAATGTTTGAACTAGAAACGGCTTTATCTCAAGCACATGATACTAGTCCAGGGCCAGATGGGATCACATATAACATGCTTCGCCATTTGAATGCCCTTTCCCTTTCCAATCTCTTAATATTGTTTAACAGAATATGGACTGAGCAGAAATACCCTTCACAATGGCATGAAGCTATTGTGATTCCCATTCTAAAACCTGGCAAAAATCCCGAAAACCCTCTACACTACAGGCCAATTGCTTTGACCAGTTGCGTGTGCAAAACTCTAGAACGCATGGTAAATGCCCGCCTTATCTATGAATTAGAGAAAGAAAGATGCATCTCCCCGTTGCAAAGAGGTTTCCGTCGCGGTCGTTCTACTTTTGACAACCTCGTATTACTGGAAACCCAAATTCGCAACGCATTTGTAAGGAGAAATCACCTAGTCTCTATTTTCTTTGATATTGAAAAGGCATATGACCATACATGGCGCTATGGCATACTTTCAACCCTTTATAAATTTGGTTTTAGAGGTCATTTGCCCATATTTTAACTAATTTTTTATCCTATCGAACTTTTCGAATACGTGTAGCCAATCTTTATTCTGATGCTTTTGTCCAGGCTGAGGGTGTTCCTCAGGGAAGTGTCCTAAGTGTCAATCTTTTTATCGTCCATTTAAGTCAAATTTTGAAATATTTGCCACAATCTGTTCATGGAAACCTATATGTTGATGACCTGCAAATATCATGTCAAGGTAGCAATATGAGTCTCATTGAGCGACAGCTACAGATTGCTGTCAATAAGGTAGTAGCTTGGTGCAACAATAATGGACACACAATGTCTCCAGACAAAAGTAGATGTGTATATTTCTGCCGGAAGAGAGGTATGCATTTAGATCCTATTATTCGCATACAAAATATACCTATTCCAGTTGTGGATGAAATACGTTTCTTGGGAGTGATTTTCGATCGCAAACTCACTTTCCTTCCGCATGTTCTTCAACTGCGGAAGAGCCCCTCAGGAGCTCACCTACTATAGGTGAGTACGGGTGTCCCAATCCCGAGGTTCCCAGGGATCTTTACTCCATTTATGTTTATCCTCCTCTACGCCTTCTGCTTTTTGCTTCATCCTTCTTTCCCTCGACGGCAAGCGAGGGAGCTCTCCATGAGAAGCTGTCGCCGCTCTGTTTGCTTCTTGCTTCTCATGGACAGCCAAAGTCCCCACGTGTTGGCCGTGCGTGGCAACCCATTTGAAAGACGGGTGGTGCACTGTTGGTCCCCGGTGTATCAATCGGCTGGTACCTGGTCACTTGAGTGGCTAGACTGCTAGGGATCAAGCGAAGGGATTATTCCTTGGGCTTGGCGTTAAGGGTGGTCACTGTCCCCGGGGGTAACTCCCAGCGTATAGGTACCGATTAGCACTAAGGTAAGTGCCGAGGTTGGGTATTACCAGAGCCGGTGTCTGCCTTCCCTTGTTGGGCTCCGTGGTGGGCGGTGCCGTCGGACCCGAATTCTTTTCATATCATATGGGCTCCTCCAAACGTGGTCCCTTTAGTGGGCGTCGAATTGTACCAATTAATCCTAATTCTGAGAACTATTTTGACCGATTTTTTATTATTAAACGTCTCACAGATAAAAACGAAACCTTTGAAACTGTATCGCCATTTCTAGTTCAGAAAGCCATCACTGCAACTGTTGGAGAAGTGGCATCAATTAAAAAGATGCGATCTGGTGACTTGTTAGTAGAAGTCAATTCTCGAAAGCAAGCCCAGAACATAATAAAACTGAAAGCTCTCTCAAATATATCAGTCAGTGTTAGCCCCCATGCATCATTAAATACCTCTAAAGGTGTAATTACATGTGGGGAAATTCTGAATCTCTCTATAGACTACATAGCAAATGAGCTGAAACCGCAAGGAGTTGATCATGTCAGGCGAATTACCATCAGGCGTAATGGCGAAATAATGGAAACGAAACACCACATCCTAACATTTAAATCTCCAAAATTACCAGCATATATTTATGCGGGCTACATAAAATTACCTGTCAGACCCTATATCCCGAACCCACTTAGATGCTTCAAGTGCCAACGCTTTGGCCATTCAAAAGCTAATTGTCGCGGTACACTCATTTGTGCCCGATGTGCAGAAAAAGGCCATGATAGCCAGCAGTGTGCCGCAACAGAAAAGTGCGTGAACTGCGGAGGCGATCACACACCTTACTCTCGATCCTGCCCGCGTTGGCAACAGGAAAAACAAATTACAACTTTAAAAATCAAAGAAAGTCTGTCTTATCCTGAAGCTAGGCGTAAGGTTTTAGCTCAAACTCCTACTCCTGGCACAACATACGCTTCCGTTGCACAAAGGTCATTTTGTGCAAACTGTTCTTGCACAAACTGTGTTAAAAACGTCACGACTTCCAAACAGCTAAAAAATCTTTCATCTTCTGACACCGAAAACTCCATCAGTAGTACGCCTGAAACTCCTACAATTTCTAAAAAGAAATCAAGGAAAAAATCTCAAAAATCGCTGCCATTGAAGCTTGCTAAACGCGGTCATTCATTACAAGACGTTCCTCAAAAATTGAAAAAGTCAACATTGAAAAATTCCGTCGCTCTTGGGCTTGCGACGCAAGGTAATGTCCATAAGGACTTAACGTCCATCTTTGGCATGCCAAATGGTCCCGATATTAAGCTGCACCCATCGGATGATGAGGATGACCTGGAAATGAGTTGCGAAAATGAAGCAACACAAACAAATGCATTTAAAAATTCCTCAAAACCGCTCTCTTAATGGGAACCTTCCTCTCATGGAACTGTCGTGGTCTTCGCTCCAAATTTCAAGACATAAAGTCCATTTGCAATAATTTTCATCCTGTTTGTTTCGGTGTTCAGGAAACTTTCTTGACACCCAACATTCCTATCAAATTACGCGGATATAGCTGTGTTCGGAAAGATTCAGACACTGGATCTCACAGTTCTGGTGGTGTCTGTATCTTCACGTCTAATTTATATCCGAGCACACCTCTAAAATTGCATACTTCTCTTCAGGCTGTGGCTGTACAAGTTCATACACGAGCGTTGGTCACAGTCTGCTGCATTTATCTCCCGCCTCATGATAGCATACGTCAACAGGATCTTGATACCTTAGTGGACCAGCTTCCGAAACCATTCATTTTAATCGGTGATTTCAACGGACACAGTACTTTATGGGGCTCGAATAGTACAAACTCTCGTGGGCAGCAGATCGAGCAGTTTATTGCGAATAACTGCCTTTGTCTGCTTAATAATAACGAGCAAACCTACTTCCACTCGCCCACACGTAGTTTCCACTGTATAGACCTGGCCATATGCTCTCCTGAACTGCTGCCAATATTGAATTTAGCAGTTGGAGACGATCTTCACAATAGCGATCACTTTCCCCTAATCATATCTCATGCTGGTAGAGGCGATGCAACTTTTCGTCCTCCGCGTTTTCTATTCCAGCGGGCTGATTGGAATACATTTTCCCAACTTTCAACTATTAATGAGGATATGGTCAGACATATAGACATCTCTACAGCAGTACAAAATGTCATTAATAAGATAATGAACGCTGCTAACGCCACTATTCCGAAAACTTCCCCACACCAACGAACATTTCGTAGACCGTGGTGGAACGAAGCATGCCGCGACAGTCATAAACAGCAGAAAAAGATGTGGAATATATTTAGAAGGTATCCAACCACTGAGAATTTGATTGCATTTAAAAGAGCCAAAGCTCTAGCTCGCCGCATTCGACGTCGTAGCCAGAGGGAATCATGGACTAACTTTGTTTCAACTATTACATCTGCTACTTCCAGTAAACTTTTATGGAAAAAAGTAAAGGCTGCTAATGGTATATATCACGAAACTTCAATTCCTGTTTTAAAAACTGGTAATATTATTCATTCGTGCCCATTAGATGTTGCTAACACACTCGGTCAAGCGTTTGCACAAGTTTCCGCAACTGATTCTTACAGTCCTAACTTTCTGGCAATTAAGAATCGGGTGGAGCTGTCGCCTTTGCGATTTCAAGCCCGAAGTACACTTCCATATAATTGTGAATTCAGGATGTTTGAATTGGAAACGGCGCTGACTCAAGCCCATGATACCAGTCCTGGTCCTGATGGAATCACATATAACATGCTTCGCCATTTGAATACCATTTCCCTGTCCAATCTGTTACTGCTTTTTAACAGAATATGGACTGAGCAGAAATACCCTTCACAATGGCGAGAAGCTATTGTGATTCCTATATTGAAACCTGGCTAAGAACCATCTGTCCCTCTGAACTACAGGCCCATTGCTCTTACAAACTGTCTGTGTAAGACCTTCGAGCGCATGGTCAATGCTCGCCTAATTTTCGAATTAGAAAAACAAGGATGCATCTCTCCGTTGCAGAGTGGTTTCCGTAGAGGTCGTTCAACCTTCGACAACCTAGTTCTACTAAAAACTCAAATACGCAATGCTTTTGTAAGACGAAACCACCTTGTTTCAATATTTTTTGACATTGAAAAGGCATACGACCGTGCATGGCGCTACGGCATACTTTCAACACTTTTTAATGTAGGTTTTAGGGGTAACTTGCCCATATTTTTACAACACTTTTTGACACAACGTACCTTTCGTGTTCGAATTGGTAATGTTTATTCTAATCATTTTACTCAATCTGAGGGCGTTCCGCAAGGCAGTGTCCTCAGTGTCACTCTTTTTATTGTTCATCTGAGCCAGATTTTAAGTCATTTGCCTTCATCTGTTACTGGAACACTTTATGTTGACGACCTGCAGATTTCATGCCAAGGAAGTAATATAAATTTAATAGAGCGACAACTACAAAGTGCAGTGAATAAATTGTTATCCTGGTGCAATAACAATGGGCACACTATATCCCCAGAGAAGAGTAGCTGTGTGCACTTCTGTAGAAAAAGAGGCATTCATCAGGATCCTAGTATTCAAATTAAAAATACTCCGATTCCTGTATTTAAGGAAGTACGGTTCTTGGGAGTGATCTTCGATTCGAAGTTAACCTTTCTTCCACATATCATACAACTTCGAAGAAAGTGTGAGAAGGCATTAAACGTGTTGAAAGTGCTCTCCCGAACATCTTGGGGTGCCGATAGAACCTCACTTCTCCGGATTTATCAGGCAATGATTCTATCTCGAATTGATTACTGGTGTATGGTGTATGGATCTGCCCGTTTATCTGTCCTCAAACGCCTAGATACTGTTCATCATTCTGCTTTGCGCATTTGCTCTGGTGCATTCCGTACATCTCCAGTTGAAAGTCTCTATGTTATATGTCACCAGCTACCTCTTTCTTTAAGACGAAAGACACTGTCTGCATCTTTTTATTTTCGAACAAAATCTTTATCGAAACATCCCTTGAGCCAGGTGTCACTGCCAGTTAGTCTTCGCCGACTTTATAATGCCCGTCCCTCTCACATTCTTCCATTTTGCGAGCGTACCAAATTTCTCCTGCATGACTTGGACCTTAACACTGTTCATGTTAAAGCAGTTGATACTTTTAGTATCCCACCCTGGGACATTCCACAGTTTTCGTACTTGAATCCTTTCATTAGATTCGAGAAATCCTCGACTGCTCATGTTGTTTTCCAACAGCTGTTTCTCTACCATCGCTATCGGTATTCTTCCTTTAATCCAATCTTCACGGATGGCTCGAAATCGGATGGTCATATCGGTTGTGGAGTAATAATTCAATCCAATACAGTCGGCCATCGTCTTCACGATTGTTGCTCTGTCTTTACTGCTGAGTTGGTGGCAATTTTGTGCGCTCTCCAGAAAATATCACCTTCAACTCAGCGTAAATTTATTATATACACCGATAGCATGAGTGCTTTGGAGACACTTTCACACTATCACAATCGGATGCATCCGATTGCAATAAAAATTTTATTTACTTTACAGCTTTTAAAAAACGATGGGTTTCAAATAAAATTCTGCTGGGTTCCAAGTCATGTTGGCATCCTTGGAAATGAGAATGCAGACTTGATAGCTAAATCTGCATCGACCCTTTTTAGAATAGGGATTCCCTTCTGCGATGTTAAAAGGTCCATCGTTCATCGCATCTCTTCTAACTGGCAAAAGTCATGGGATCTGCAGGTCGGAAATAAATTGCATTCCATCAGAACTGATATTGTTTTATGGCCTGTTCATCCAATTCGTGAGATGGATGTTAAATTGACTCGTCTCCGTATAGGTCATACACGTTTTACCCATAAACATCTAATATTTGGAGAAAATGCGCCTATGTGCAACAGCTGCCAGGTTCCTTTTACTGTTCATCATGTTTTAATTGAATGTCCAGTTTTTAATTCTCATCGTTCTTGTTTTTTTACATTGACTTCTTTCACATTACGAGACCTGGTGGGTGAAAAATACCACCCAAACATTTTTAAGTTCTTAAGGGCTATTGGTTTTTTTACTTGTATCTGAGTTTTTTTTTTCTGTATGTTTAACCTACATTTTTAGTTCATATACATTAACATCATTGTTTCAAACTGTTATGGTACAGGTTTTTAAATTTTGTTCTCTAAACATTGTTTTAATTAAACTAATTTGATTTTACCTCATTGCTCATGTGTTAATTGAACAAAGGACTACATTTTTTATCTTTTATAATTTTACCATTTGCTTGGCGCAGTATAGCCAAATCTGGCTCTTGCGCCAATAAACCCTACACAACCAACCAACCAACCATCAACTGCGGAAGAAATGCGAGAAGGCCTTAAATATTTTGAAGGTGCTCTCCAGAACATCTTGGGGTGCCGATCGAACCTCTTTACTCCGTATATATGAAGCAACCATACTTTCCCGCATAGATTATGGATGTATGGTGTATGGTTCTGCTCGAGATTCCATTTTGTGTCGACTAGATTTTGTGCACCACTCTGCTTTGCGGATATGCTCAGGAGCATTTCGCACCTCACCAGTTGAAAGTCTATACGTTACCTGCCATCAATTGCCTCTTCATTTAAGACGGCAAAAATTATCCGCTTTATATCATTTCAGAATTAAGTCTTTATCGGGGCATCCAGTTACTGAAATTTCACTTCCTGTTGGACTTCGCAGATTATATGATGCCCGTTCGTCTCATATTCCCCCATTCTGTGAGCGAGCCAGATCCCTCGTTCATGACTCTAACCTTGAAAATATCATTCTTATTTCAGATATTGTATGCTTCCCACCCTGGGATATTCCAGAGTTTTCCTTTTCAAATCCTTTTCTCGGATTTGATAAATCATCAACTTCTCAACTTGTTTTCCAACAGCTTTTTTTCTACCATCGCAATCGGTACTCTGCATTTTTACCCATTCTCACAGATGGCTCAAAATTAGATGGTCATGTTGGTTGTGGAATCGTATTCCCATCCGAAACACTGAGCTACCGACTTCATAATTGTTGCTCCGTATTCACGGCTGAGTTGATGGGTATAGTCTGTGCTCTACAGAAAATTTCATCTTCCACTCAGTGAAAATTCATTATTTATACCGATAGCATGAGTGCGTTGGAAACCCTTTCTCATTACCATAATCGGATGCACCCAATAGCTCTGGAAATTTTGTTCACTTTGCGTCTCTTGCAAAACAGGGATTTTGAAATAAATTTTTGTTGGGTCCCGGGTCACATGGGCATTTCTGGAAATGAAATGGCTGATTCGGCGGCAAAATCAGCAACGACTTTTTTGTCTCGGGGACTTCCTTATTGCGATGTAAAAAATGCCTTGACGAAATACATCTTCTCTACTTGACAATTAACGTGGGACCTGCGAACACAAAATAAACTACATTCCATCAAGCCAACTATTGGATTGTGGTCTGTTCTCCCAATACGTGAGACCGACGTAAAATTGACTCGTCTCCGTATAGGTCATACGCGTTATACGCACCGACATCTCATTTTGGGTGAGATGACGCCTAAATGCCCAACATGTCACGTAGTTTTTACTGTAAATCATATTTTAATTGAATGCCCTGCTTTTAATCTAAATCGTGTCCGTTTTTTTTTTAATTCATCGTCATTAACCTTGTGGGACTTGGTAGGTGAGAGATACCACCCGAATATTTTTAAATTTTTAAAGTCAATAAATTTTTATACTTGCATTTAGTCGTGTAATTTTTAATTAGTTCCTTAATGGTCATTTGTTTCATCATTCATTTGGTATTCATTCAGAAAAGTTTCTCATAATATTGCTTTTATATTCCACTAATTTTTTTATGAAAGTATATTTTAACCTTGAATTTATAATTCACCATTTGCATGGCGCAGCTTAGCCAATTGTGGCTCTTGTGCCAATAAACCCCAATCAACCAACCAACCAATCACAATTGTATGGAAGAGTATTCCGGGCTTGAAAACGCAAAGGCAACTGCTCCGCACGATTCTTAATTGCCTTAAAATCAGGGCTGTAAGATGCAGTTGCAGAAACTTGTGCGAACGCTTGGCCAAGAATATTAGCAATATCCAATGGGCTAGAATACATTCTATTACCAGAATTTAGAACAGGAAAAGAAGTTTCAGAATAAATTCCATTGGCGGCTTTTACTTTTTTCCATAAAACTTTACTGGAAGTGAAGGATGTGATAGATGAAACATATTTTATCCATGACTCTCTCTGACTACGACGTCAAATGCGGCGGGCTTGCGCTTTGGCTTTTCTAAAAGCAATCAAGTTCTCAGTCGTTGGGTACCTTCTAAATATGTTCCAGAGCATTTATTGTTTCTTATGACTGTCGCGGCAAGCTTCATTCCACCATGGTCTACGAAATTTTCTTAGACGCGGGGATTTTTTTGGAATGGTGGTGTTAGCGGCGTTCATTATTGCGTCAATAACATTTTGTACTGCAGTCGAGATATCTGAATGATTGACCATAGCCTCATTAATAATTGCAAGTTGGGAAAATGTATTCCAGTCTGCCCGCTGGAATAGAAAACGCGGAGGACAAATAGTCACACCGCTGCTATCAGCATGGGAGATTATTAGGGGAAATTTGTCGCTGTTATGAAGTTCTGTCCCAACTGTCACATTCAGCATCGGATGCAGTTCAGGTGAACATAAGGCTAAGTCAAGACATTGAAAAGTACGTGTAAGAAAGTGGAAGTAAGTTTGCTCGTCATTGTCGAGCAGACAGAGACAGTTATTATCAATAAACTGTTCGATCTGCTGCCCACGAGTGTTTGTACTATTCGACCCCCATAAATTACTATGCCCATTGAAATCTCCTATTATAATGAATGGTTTGGGAAGCTGGTCTACTAAGGTGTCGAGATCTTGTTGGCGTATGACGGCATGAGGCGGTAGATAGATACAACAAACTGTGACCAAAGAACGTATATGGACCTGCACAGCCACAGTCTGAAGGGATGTATGTAGAACAAGAGGTGTACTCGGATAAAGGTTTGAAGTGAAAATACAGACGCCACCAGAACCATGAGATTCAGTGCCTGCATCTCTCCGAACACAGCTGTAACCGCGTAATTTAATAGAAATGCTAGGCGTCAAGAATGTTTCTTGAACACCAAAACAAATCGGATGAAATTGGTTGAAAATGGACTTGATATCCTGCAGTTTGGGCCGAAGGCCACGACAATTCCAAGAGAGGAAGGTACCCATTAAGAACGTTTTTTGGAAGGAGAATAATGAAATGCATTAGTTGGAGTTGTCTCAGATTCGCAACTCATCTCCAGTTCCTCTTCATCTTCTGAGGGATGTAATTTTATATCTGGGCTACATATTTTGTTCCCAAAAATGGACGTTAAATCTTTGTGAACAATACCTTTTGTCGCCAAAGGCGACTGAATTTCGTGAGGAAGATTTCTTTAATTTTATAGGTAGTTCGACTTGCGAAAAGCCACGCTTATCGAGCTTTAATACCTGCGAGTTCTTTAGTTTTTTCTTTGGAGCTTTTTTTGAAGTCGATGGTTCAATATCATGACTATCTGAAACATCCTTTGTAGATTGCTCTGAATCGGAATCTGATTTTTTTCCAGGAGGATTAATTTTAACTGTTTGTTTCAAGCAATTTTTACATTTACTGTTTGAGCAGAAGTTTTTTTGTAATATTGAAGCATGGATGACACCAGGTGCAGGTGTCTGAGATAGAATTCTACGCCTGGCCTCAGGGTATGTTATATTTTCCTTTACTTTTATAGCTGTGACCTGTTTCTCCAATTTTCAGTGAGGACAAGTTCGATCATAAGAGGGCTGGTTTCTGCTGCAGTTCACGCACTTTTCTTGTGCCGTTCAATGCTGGCTGTCATGCCTTTTTCAGCACATCGGGCGCAAGTGAGTGTCCCGCGGCAATTCACTTTTGAATGACCAAAGCGCTGGCACTGAAAGCATCTTAGTGGATATGGTATATATTGTCTTACTGGTAGTTTAATATAACCTGCATATATATATTCCGGTAACTTAGGCTTGTGAAACGTCAGTATGTAAGGTTTTGTAGGGAGAAAATTCCCATCACGTCGGATTGTAATTTGGCGAACTTAAGTCACAACTTGCTTGTTTAATTCGGAAGATATCTCTTCTAGGGGAACATTATATAGTTCTCCGCAGGTTATGACACCCTTAGAGAAGTTCAGAGACGAATGAGGACTCACATTTACAGGTAAGTGTGCAATTGCTTTCATTTTTAGACGCTGGTTTGATTGTTTTATGGAATCAGTTTCTATCAATAAGTCACCAGAACGCATTTTCTTAATAGATTTAACCTCACCGATGGTCGCAGATAGTGCCTTTTCTACAAGAAATGGGGAAATGGTATGAAACGTTTCTTTATCAGATATCCGTTTTATTACAAAAAATTTATCAAACGTTTCCAAATTAAAAACAGATTTAGGTAATTTTTGCCCACTAAAGGGACCGCGTTTGGAGGAGCCCATACGACATAAAAAGAATTCAGGTCCAGCGGTATCGCCCACCACGGAGCCCTACAAGGGATGGCAGTAACTGGCTCTAGATTTACCTAGCCTCAGTACTTTCCATAATACTAACTGGTACCTATACGCTGGGAGTTACCCCCAGGGACAGTGACCACCCTTAACGCCAATCCCAAGGAGTAACCCCTTCGCTTGATCCCTATCAGACTAATCACTCATGTGGTTAGGTACCGGCCGATTGATACACCGGGGACCACAGTGCACCGCCCGTCTAATGGGTCGCCACGCCGGCCAACACGTTGGGTTTTTGGCTGTCCATGAGAAGCAAGAAGCAACAGAGTGGCGACAGCTTCTCATCGAGAGCTCCCTCGCTTGCCGTCGAGGGAAAGAAGGATCAAGCAGACAGAAAGAGGCGTAGGGGAGAATTAACTATAAATGGAGAAAGATCCCTGGGAACCTCGGGATTGGGACACCCGTACCCACCTAAAGAAGGTGAGCCCCTGAGGGGGTCCGGTAGAGGGAATCGGAAAAATTTGATTTGTAGTTAAAAATAAGGTTTTTTTTTTTAATGAGATTTTGTCTGAAGCTCTATTTAATCCCGAATTGAGGAGAAATTTGCAATCCGGTTCCAAATTAAAAAGTAAAAGTGCGCACTTTGTGGATACAAATGGTTAAAATAATGTTTTGAATAAAGACTGGAGAAAGTTTTTTTGGCAACACGCCTAGAAAATCTGTATTTTTAAAAACCTATACGGTATATTATCCCAAAGTTTAAAAAAATTAATTCCCTTAGTGATGTAACTAACAAAATAAAAGGTGTATCAATTAAAATATGGCATGAACGCTTTTGCCATATCAATAACGATTACCTGATTTAAAAAAATAGTTAACATGAGACCTTAGTTAAACATGAGACCTCCCATGTTTAACTAAAAGTGTCATTGTATTCCATGAAAATTAGAAAAATCCAAGAGTTTCATTTAAAAAGACGGGGGCCGTAAAATGGAAACATCCGTTGGAATTGCTACATATGAAACTTTGTGGGACAATGACAACTGAAAGCCAAGGCGGTAATAAATATTTCTTAAGCATAATAGATGACTACTCTAGAAAGGTGACGATATTTCCTATTAAAAAAATTCGGACGTTTTCCGTACATTTTTAAAGTTTAGGAAACGTGCAGAAGGTTTACTAGGTAGAAAACCATTTGCAGTTAAAACTAATGGCGGGTTAGAATTTTGTAATAATGATATGGATACATTCTTGTCAGAACTGGGTATAAAGCAAGAGATAGCAAACCCATATACACCTGAACAGAATGGGGCTACGGAGAGGTATAATTTAACCACTTTAGATGGTATCAAAGCATTAATTAAGTCTAGTGGAGTAGTACATAAATTTTGGGGTGCAGCATTACTTATCTTCACTTATACTTGGAACAAGGTTTGTCATAAAGACTGTAATAAAACCCCTTTTTAAAAAATATTCCAGTAGAAAACCATCCATATCACATCTAAAACCTATTGGTTGTTTGGCATACGTATGTCGGTGTGGCGAAGAAAATTAGGAATTATGATGGGTTATACTTTGCATGCCAATGGTTATAGGATATGGTTAATAGAAGATAATAAATTAGTTGAAACAATTAGAAAGGGATTGATTGTAAAGAAAATATTAGAGGCTACCCCCAAACCTAATTTTAACTTTCCAAATTATGATGAATATGAAGAAGATTTTAATACTGTAACAAATTCATTGGCAAGTCTTTTAGTTTCACAAACTCCAACTACACGCGAGAAATCGGATTTATCAACCGATAATCGTAGATTAACCCCATGCGCAGAGGTTAAGTGGATTCAAAAAATAGGTACAAATAGCAAGATCTAATAAGTAAAATGTTCCATTTTGCTTATAGAAATATGTATGCTTCCCATTATTAAAGAGACAAAGAGAATGCGAATCAATTAGTTTCTGAAATTTTTTACCAGAAGTATTAATAAGTTCACCACCCCAAATAGGCTACGGCCCTTAACCACTTCCCATACAATGACGTGTCTGACACGTACATCTATTTGCTGAATTTTTACTATCAAATCTGCAACTAAGCCACAGAATTAAGTACCTAAATACAAAAATAATCAATATGAAGCAATTTGGTATCCCAAATGCTCCATATATTATTTAAAAAATCAAATTGACAATAAATTCAAAAATAGAATGAATTAACTAATTAAAAAGTTGAATAAATTCGTATGTCAAGTGGTTAAAGTCACCAACAAGGATTAGAGGAGATGGAGTTCATTTAATAGGGCATTGATGCCTCTTTGGTCTATATGCGCATTCGACGGTAAATAAACTCTGCATACTGTTATCAGAGAGGGAACCATTATTCGAACTGCGACTGCCTGTAGATTCGTGTGTAGATCAATAACAGATGACGGATAAACAAGATAAACTAACAGGTCAACACCCCCCAGATACTCGATGAGTTGGTTGGTTTGAAGTTTTTTGGCACAAGAACCAATAGGACAGTTATACTGCGCCAAACTTGTTTTTCTCTAAATCAAAGTCCAACAAAATTTGTTTCTATAAAAGTGACAAAAAAAACATTGGTAAAACTATAAAATCCACGAAAAGTCAAACTAAGTCATAATAGTGAGTTCAAATTAAGGAATAAAAACCAATGGATTTCAAAAAGACAAACAAGTTCTCATGCGGATCCCTGCCAGTCAACAAAGGCAATGTCACTGCAGTTGTTTTGAAGTAAAACAAACGCTGGGCAATAAAATATGGGCATTCTAAAAGAACATGATAAACTGTTACTCCACAGTCACAATGTGGACATTTTGGCACTTGATCGTTAGATAAAAGATGTCTATGTGTGAACCTTGTATGACCGATTCTCAGACGAGTTAAATTGTATCATGTTTTCCATAATTTAAAGAAAGCCAGTTTTCTATAATAGGATTGCAAGTATGAAGTTTGTTTAGAGTTTTCAAATCCCATTGTGCTTGCCAGTTTATGTAGAGACAGTGTTTCATATGTTTCTTCAAATCGCATGCAGGTACGGGCATTTCTAAAAAACGAGTTGCGGACTTGGCACTTTTATCAGCCTGCTCATTCCCACACAATCCCACATGGGAAGGTATCCAGCAGAATAAAACCGTAAAGCCTCTAGAGATAGTTTTATAAAACAGGTCTAAAATTTTTATAGTATTTGGATGAGTGTGGCTTTGAATAGATTTTAAAAATTGTAAAACACTTAAAGAATCAACATAAATTATAAAATTTCTATTATGTCTATTTAAAATTTCTAAGAAAGCATGTAAAATTGCAGTAGTCTCAAGCAGTAAAAATGGAACAGCATGAAGGAAGTTGAAAACAGGAAATTTTATCTGGAAAAACCACATCAAATGAGGCATGGGTAGAAGACCTAGATCCATCAGTATAAACAGGAATGAAAGATTGATAGTAACATCTGTGTTCCATGAATAATTGTTGATAGACAATATATGTTGTGTCTGATTTGCAGAAGTTTTCAAAAGGGTTAAGAAAATAAAAGGTTTGGATTTTCCATGGAGGAAAACTGTTAAATGTATGTGGGGATACTTCTAGTTGGTCCATATTTAATACTGATAAAGTGTTTCGCACCCTGGTAAAAAACAAAGGTTCAAAATTCTTTCTAGCCTCTTGCAAACGAAGCAAAAAGAATCGTAATTTAAAATCGTAATATGGGTGGCTAGGATGAGACTGAATTCTAAAATAATGATGTAAAGAAAGCCTTTGTCTTCTAAGCTGTAGGCCTGGTTCATTCAACATGCAAACTTTTGATTGGAGAAGTGCGGAAAGCTCCAGAACATATTCTAAGAGCGGCATGGTGAACAGGGTCCATTTTTTTCAGTACACTTTTCCTAGCTGAGCCGTAGATTGTACATCCATAATCAATTTTGAAAAGGATGGTAGCTTTATAAATACTCAACATTGAAGTTCTGTCGGCTCCCCAAGATGTATTAGAAAGAACTTTCAAGATATTCAAAGCTCTCTCACACTTTTTCAGTAAAAAAGTTAGGTGGGATCGAAACGTCAGCTTTTTGTCGAAAGTGATTCCTAAGAAACGAACTTCACTGAGAAATGGAATTCTTTGACCATATAATTTAAGTTCAGGGTCTGAATTGAGATTTCTCTTCCTACAAAAATGTACTCCCACTGTTTTTGCAGTTGAAAAAGTAAAACCATTTAAGTCTGACCAATGTTTAATTTTGTTTATTGCTGTTTGTAACTGTCTCTCTATAAAAAAAAATATTGTTTCCCATACAAGAAATGTATAGGTCGTCTACATACAGGTATCCTTTGATATACGGTGGAAGTTGATTCAAAATTTTATTAATTTTTATGATGGAAAGTGTGACACTTAAAACACTCCCTTGTGGGGCACCTTCCTCTTGAATAAAAGAATCAGAAAATTCATGTCCAAGTTCGACTTTAAATTGTCTTAATAGTAAAAAATTTTGAATGAAAATTGGTTAAGTTTCCTCGTAGATTAAAATCGTAAAGTTCTTTCAGGATGTCATTTCTCATGTACGATCGTAGGCCTTTTCTATATCGAAGAAGATGGCCACCTAGTATTTCGTCTGCAAAAAAGCAGAACGAATCTCATTTCCTAAACTTAAAAGATAATCAAAAGTTGATCTCCCCTTTTTTAAACCACTTTGGAATTGGCTCAGGAGTTTGTTTGTCTCTAAAAAGTAAACAAGTCTTCGGTTAATCACTTTTTCTAAAAGTTTGCACATACAGTTTGTTAACGCAATCGGGCGATAGTTCAAAGGATTCATGGGATCTTTATTGGGCTTTAAGATAGGGATAATTACTGCTTGTTGCCAGGAAGGCGGAAAACATTGTTCATTCCAAATTCGATTAAAGAGGTGCAACAAATTTTTCTGCGATTCATAAGTTAATTGCTGAATCATTACATAACTAATGTTATCTGGACCAGGGGAAGATTTGTGAACACTTGATAAAGCAAACTGGAATTCTTGAAATGTAAAATTACTATTGTAAGGTAAATCAGACTTGGACTTAAAATTCAATTTTTTGTTCTCAGATAGTTTTTTAAATTTTAAAAAATGTGGGTTATAATTTTGACTGGAGGATGTATTTGCTAAAGTAGCAGCTATTGTATTTGCTATGTCTTTTAAAGATGATATAATCTGATTATTAACTTTTAGTATTGACACAGAATGAGAGAAAGGAGTGCCTTAGCTTTTTTAACTTTTTGCTAAAGTTCACGGCTAGAAATAGAAGATTTTATTGTTGAAACAAAACTTCGCCATGACATTCTACGACTATATCGTTGAATACGTCATAAATCTGCTTTGGCTCTTTTGAAAGCAACTAAATTTTCAGATGTGAGATCTGCGAAAGATATCCCATGCTTTTCTCTGTTTCTTACGGGCTTGTTGACACTCAACGTTCCGCCATGACTTACTTTGCTTCCTCCGAGTGCATTTAGTCTGCGGAATGATGAAACATGAATAATAGTTTGGGTAATGAAGTCCAATGCCTAATCAATAGAATAATTTTTTAATGATTTTACTTATTTTTGTAAGAACAGAGAATGTCTTCCAGTCAGCGGCTGTGAATATGTACCTAGATGGCTGATAACAGTTTGGGTTATTAAATCTTTCATCTGTTACAATCAAAGGAAAATGGTCACTGTTGTGGAGATACTTATCTACTGTCAGATTAAGAAAAGGAAAGAGTGATGGAGAACTGATGGCAAGGTCGATTGCATGGAAAGATTTTGTAGGCTGGTGGAAATAAGTTAATTCATCTTTATTTAGAAGGCATAAATTGGAAGACCTCTGGAATTGGTGTCAGAATTTCCCCAAATGAGGCTATGACCATTAAAATCTCCAATAATAAGAAACGGCCGAGGAAGTTCTTGAATTAAGTGTTTTAAATCGGTTTGATTTATGTACTCATTAGGAGGTAGATATAAATTACATATAGTTAACAAGGATTTTGTGTGTATTCGAATAGCAATAGCCTGTAAATTTGTGTTTAAATTTAATGGAGTGGACGGGTGATAGATTTCAACAAGAAGTGCAACTCCACCTGTAGCTCTATCATTTATATTATTTTTGTATGAGGCAGTGTTGTTTGATACATGGATGTTATCACCCGGTTTCAGATGAGTCTCCTGTAAAACAATACAAACTGGTGAATAAGTATTGATCAGGTCTTTTAAGTCTGAAATTTTATTTTTAAACCCACGACAATTCCAAGAAATAAATTTTGCCATTGAATAAATAAAAACACAAAAAGGAGAAAACCACCTTATAGTTTCTTGGAAGAATCTGATTCATCAGTTTCCATTAAGGACATTTCTTCTTCAGATGGGTGAAAACTGAAGAGATCACTATCCGAGTCTTTGTCTTTAGTTTTTTTTCTGTTCTTTTAAGAAGTCTTCCTGTGTTAAGAAAAGCTTTGGTGAAGACTGTGTTTGGGCCCTAAGCTCAGTTAAAAGTTTAGCACGAGTATTAGCTTTCGTTTCTTTAGTTTGTTTTATTTGGTCCAATTTTTTATTTTTCTTATTCTCAACTTTCTGTTTAGTGTTTGGTTTAAATTTTCCAATATCTATAGATGCAGAAGTAATTTTGAGAGGCAAAATCTTAGTTATCGGTTTTAATTTAGATAATGGGAGGGGGGGGGCAAATTATTTTTGTAATGTTTTCATCTGTCATTGTACTTGAGGAAGTTACCGACTTTACTGCATTGCTACAAGAAATTGGTCTTTGTTCAGATATTAAAAGCTTTTTAGCTTCAAAGTATGATAGGTTTTTCTTTATTTTCAGTTCTAACTTTCATTGAGGACATTCTCGGGAGTCAGACTGATGGGGTTGTTTGCAATTTACACATTGCGGGTCTACTGTATAAACATTAGCTTGATGGCCAGGAGTTGCACATCTGAAACAAGTTTGTGTCCCTCTACAAGCAAACATAGAATGACCGAAATGTTGGCAATTATAGCACCTGATTGGATTAGGTATATATGGACGAACTTGACAGTTTAAGTAGCCCGCTTTAATGCTGGGTGGTAATTTTGTTGAATTAAAAATCAAGATGATATTATTAGTGACAACCAGAGCGTTTCCTTTCTTCATAAAGATGCGTTTCACTGCAATAACACCTTGACTGGCAAGGCCATCAAGAATTTCACTTTCAAGAGATTTTAAGAGTTGTTTTTCTGATATAACACCACGGCAGAAGTTAAGTGTTCGGTGAAGTGTTACAGACACGGAATGATTTAAAAAGGATTTGGCTTGCAAGAAGGATTTCGTTTGAAGAGCAGAATTTGTTTATATAAATAGATCACCCGACTTCAGTTTTTTTACTGATTTTGGACTACCACCAATACCTTTTAAAAGGAGATAACTCAGAAATTTCCCCTCAGGGGCTCACCTTCTTTAGGTGGGTACGAGTGTCCCAATCCCGAGGTTCCCAGGGATCTTTCCTCCCTTTATGTTTATCCTCCTCTACGCCTTCTGCTTTTTGCTTTATTTTTCTATCCCTCGACGGCAAGCAGGGAGCTCTCCATGAGAAGCTGTAGCCGCTCTGTTAGCTTCCTGCTTCTCATGGACAGCCAAAAAACCCACGTGTTGACCGTGCGTGGCGACCCATTAGACGGGTGGTACTTTTTGGTCTCCGTTGTACCAATCGGTTGGTATCCTAGGCATTTATTTGACTGGGCTGCTCAAGGGGATCAAGCGAAGGGGTCACTCCTTGGGCTTGGCGTTAAGGGTGGTCACAGTCCCCGGGGGTGACTCCCAGCGTATAGGTCTCAATTAGCACTATGGTAAGTGCCGAGGCTGGGAATGTCTAGAGCCGGTGGCTGCCATCCCTTGTTGGACTCCGTGGTGGGTGGTGCCGTTGAACCCGAACCTTTCTTAATATCGCATGGCTTCTAATATTTTTCACCACAGTGATGCTTTTAAAAAATTCTTTATTGTTAATGCTGAGAATTCTTCTTTAAAATTTGTTTCACCTATTGTCATACATAAATCTATACTGGGTATTGTAGGAGAAGTTTCAAATATAAAAAAATTAAATAATGGAAACCTTTCTATTGAAGTAAAAAGCAGTCAACAATCTGAAAATATCATAAAATTAAAAAAAAGATAGGAGAAATCGATGTCAATGTTGTTGCCCACCGTTCCCTTAACCACTCCAGAGGGGTTATATCTGAAAGAGAATTCCAGAGAGATTTGGAAGAGGATATTTTAGACAATTTAAAAGATCAAAAAGTAATAGCCGTCCGCAGAATATCCATTAAAAATCAATCAAAGTTTTCCCACGAAGCACCTAATTCTTACTTTCAATACACCAGTTCTGCCAAAATCTGTTAAAATAGCTTATATAAATTGTTCAGTCAAACCTTACATCCCAGATCCACTCCGTTGTTTTAAATGCCAAAAATTTGGTCATTCAATAACTGCTTGCAGGAGCAATACAGAAATTTGTGCCCGATGCTCTCTCCCTGACCACAATAGTAATAACTGTCCTTCTACCACACAGAAATGTTCTGACTGCCAAGGTGATCACCCATCCTATTTCCGTTCCTGTCCCCGCTACAAACAAGAAAAAGAAATTCAAACAATCAAAATAACAAAAGGTATTTCATTTACAGAAGCGCGTAAAGTAGTAAACGTCAGAACACCAAAACCAAATCTTTCATATTCATCAGCTCTGAATTTAGACATTCCAACGACAGAATTAGGTAATGTACACAACGAGCCATTAATCAATAGAGAAACCAATGCTCCTGAACCTCACACAATAGACTCGGACACCGTGACTATAAAGAAAAAAGACTATCTTGCTCTTCTGGAAATAAAAAAATCTTGGGAAGGAACTTCCTCCCCCTCTTTAACAAAGACCAAAAAGAACAAAGTAGCAATGAAGGACAAAATGCTAAAAGAAAAAAAGGAACCAAAGCCAAAAGAAACAAATGTAATTGAAAAAGAAGAACATTTTAAACTTCATCCATCTGATGATAGCATAAGTGATATGGATGAGGATAGAGTAGACTCTGACCCCAGTCATATTTCATCGGACTATTTTAAATCAAAATTCTTTAAAAGACCTAAAGGTTGATGTTCTCTCGCCTTTGTCGTTTTTTTTTACTTAAGGTTATCTCCTTTTTTCCCTTCTCCAAGCCTTTTTTAAAAACTCTTTATGTCTACTATCGTATCTTGGTTGGTTTGGTTTGGTTTTGTGGGGTTTACTGGCGCAAGAGCCATATTTGGCTATACTGCGCCAAGCAAATGGTAAAATTATAAAAGATAGAAAATATAGTCCTTTGTTAAATTAACGCATGAGTGATGAAATCAAATTAGTTTAATGGAAATAATGATTAGAGAAAAAATTTAAAACCTTGTATCATATCAGATTGAAACAATGATGATAATGTATATGAACTTAAAAGGAAAGTTAAACATTGATAGAAGAATAAAAAAATTTATATACAGGTAAAAAACCCAATAGACTTTAAGAATTTAAAAATATTTGCGTGATATTTTTCACCCACCAAGTCTTGTAGTGTTAAAGATGAAGTGAAAAAACGGACACGATAAGAATTAAAGACAGGACAATCAATTAAAATGTGATGAACAGTGAGAAGAACTTGACAGTTGTTGCAAGTAGGCGCATTTTCACCAAATATAAGATGTTTATGGGTGAAACGAGTATGTCCTATACGGAGACGTGTCATTTTGACATCCATCTCCCGTACAGGTATAACGGGCCACATATCAATGTCTTTTTTAATGGAATGTAATTTATTATGTGTCTGAAGATCCCACATCGTTTGCCAAGTAGAAAAAATATGTTTATTAAAACACTTCCTAATTTCACAAAATGGAAGTCCAATGCTCAAAAACACAGTTGCGTCTTTGGCAGCTGAATCCGCCTTTTCATTCCCCAAAATGCACAAATGACTCGGAACCCAACAGAAGAGAATTTGGAAACCATCATTCAGTAGTAATCGAAAAGTAAACAAAATTTTAATAGCAATAGGGTGCATTCGATTATGGAAATGTGAAAGTGTCTCCAAAGCGCTCATGCTATCGGTGTAGATTATAAATTTACGTTGTGGAGAAGATGAAATTTTCTGAAGAGCACAGAAAATTGCCATCAATTCGGCTGTGAATACTGAACAGCAACTATGAAGGCGGTAGCTTAGTGTATCAGACAAAATTATAATGCCGCAACCAACATAATCAGCCGATTTTGAGCCGTCCGTAAAAATTGACACAAAAGAAGAATACCAGTCGCGATGATATAAAAAGAGTTATTGGAAAACAACAGGAGCAGTTAATGATTTGTCAAATCCAATGAAAG
>JAOUZG010008480.1:0-21073 GCA_026289955.1 Argiope argentata | reverse complement strand
CATTAAGGTCCGATTCATGTAGGAGCGATTTGGCTCTTTCACAAAATGGTAAAATATGATAAGGGCGGGCATTATAAAGGCGACGAAGACCAACTGGTAGCATTATTTCTCTAAATGGGTGCTTCAGAACAGACTGTGTTCTAAAATAAAATAATCCAGATATTTTTTTCCGCCTTAAACAAAGAGGAAGCTGATTGCAAACAATGTAAATGCTTTCAATCGGAGAAGTCCGAAATGCTCCAGAACAGATACGTAACGCAGAGTGGTGAATGGTATCCAGTCGCCTCAGAACCGATGAACAGGCGGAACCATACACCATACATCCATAATCAATTCGGGATAGAATTACTGCATGATAAATACGGAGTAAAGATGTTCGATCGGCTCCCCAAGACGTTCTGGAAAGAACTTTCAAGATGTTCAAGGATTTCTCGCACTTCTTCCGCAGGTGTAAAATGTGTGGAAGGAAAGTGAGTTTTCGATCGAGAATAAATCCCAAAAACCGTATTTCTTTCACCACAGGAATTGGATTGTTCCGAATGTGTATATTTGGATCGAGATGAAGCTTTCTTTTCCGACAAAAGTGGACGCATCTGCTCTTCTCCGGAGAGATAGTATGCCCGTTTTTATCGCACCAATCTATCAGTTTATTTACGGCAGTCAGCATCTTCTGTTCTATCAGGTTCATACTACTTCCTTCACATGAGATTTGTAGATCGTCAACATAAAGACTGGCATATATAGATGAGGGTAAAATTGTTAAAATTTGACTCAGATGGACGATAAAAAGTGTGACACTGAGGACACTTCCTTGTGGAACTCCCTCAGCTTGAATAAAATCTTCTGAATAAAAGTTTCGGACACGAACTCTAAAATTCAAACGTGATAAAAAGTTTTGTAAAAATATGGGTAAGTTTCCCCTAAAGCCAAAGTTAAAGAGTGTTGAAAGTATACCATAACGCCAAGCGCGATCATAGGCCTTTTCTATGTCGAAGAATATTGAGACAAGGTGGTTTCTCCTGACAAATGCATTGCGTATCTGCGTTTCTAATGAAATGAGATTATCAAATGTAGAGCGACCTCTACGGAAACCACTCTGCCACTGGGGGATACATCCTTGTCTCTCTAATTCATAGATTAGACGAGTATTTACCATGCGTTCATAGGTCTTGCAGATACAACTCGTCAGAGCAATGGGTCTGTTGTTCAGAGGATTCGAGGATTCTTTGCCAGGCTTTAAGACAGGAATCACAATAGCTTCGCGCCATTGTATTGGGTATTTCTGTTCTGTCCAGATTCTGTTCAACAGATATAACAGATTGGAAAGTGAAGAAATTATTCAAATGGCGAAGCATATTATATGTGATTCCATCGGGCCCAGGACTTGTATCGTGGCATTGAGATAAGGCTATTTCCAATTCAAACATCCTAAATTTACAGTTGTATGGATAAGTACGTTGGTTATTAAAAGGTAAAGGCAGCCGCTCCGCGTGATTCTTAATTGCCAGAAACTCAGGTTTATATGAATCTATTGCGGAAACTTGTGCGAAAGCGTGACCAAGAATATTGGCTACTTCTACTGGGGAGGAGTGCATGTCAGTTCCTGTTTTTAATACAGGAATGGTTGTGTCACTATAAATCCCATTAGCAGCCTTTACTTTCTTCCATAAGTGTCTACTGGGAGTGGAGGATGTGATTGATGATATAAATTTGATCCACGATTCCCTCTGACTACGACGGCGAATTCGACGAGCAAGCGCTTTGGCCCTTTTAAAAGCAACAAGATTTTCAGTTGTTGGGTATCTTCTAAAATTATTCCACATCTTCTTTTGATTTTTATGACTGTCGTGGCAGGCTTTATTCCACCACGGTCTGCGAAATTTTCGGAGACGTGGGGATGATTTAGGAATGGTGCTATTAGCGGCTTTTATAATAGTTTGGACCACTTGTTGAACTGCTTCTGTTATGTCTGGAATACTAGCCATAACCTGAGTGATATTTGATGAATGCGTAAATGAGTCCCAGTTTGCTCGTTGGAATACAAAGCGTGGAGGACATTCGGTCATATTTCCTCGCTCAGCATATGAGACAATAACTGGGAAATGATCATTATTGTATAAATTGTTGCTCACTGAAAAGGTCAGCAACGGCAAGATTTCAGGAGAACATATTGCCAGATTAAGTGTATGGAAGCTACGTGTCGGTTCATGGAAGTACGTTCTCTCTTCAGTATTGAGTAGGCAGAGAGCATTATTATTAATGAACTGTTCAATTTTTCGCCCTCGAGAGTTAGTACTATCTGAACCCCACAATGCACTATGTCCGTTAAAATCGCCCAGTAGGATAAATAGTGAGGGGAGCTGGTTCACCAGATTATCTAGTTCTTGTTGACGAATGACCTCATGGGGCGGTAAGTAAATTCAGCAGACTGTGACTAATGTTCGTACATGAACTTGTACAGCAACAGCCTGTAGAAATGTCTGTAGAGTAAGAGGTGTGCTCGGATTATGGTTAGAAGTGAAGATACAGACACCACCAGAACTGCGAAATCCTGTGTCTGTATCTTTCCGTACACAGCTATAACCACGTAGTTTAATAGGAATGCTGGGTGTTAAAAAGGTTTCTTGAATTCCAAGACAAACGGGATGAAAGTTGTTGATTATGGACTTAACCTCGTGAAGTTTGGACCGAATGCCACGACAATTCCATGAAATGAAAGTACCCATTAAGAGGCTCTTGCTGCAGAAGTATTGGGGTTGGGAAGATAGTTAAGGGGCTGCGAGATATCGCAACTCATTTTAAAATCGTCATCCTCTTCTTCTGATGGATGAAGTGATATGAGCTCAACGCTCTTGGACATACCACCAAAAATGGAGGTTAAATCTTTGTGCACTTTGCCCTGATTTGCCAGGCCAAGAGCAGCTGAATTTTGTAAGAGGGACTTTTTTCAGTTTTGTAGAGATTTCTTTTCTTGAAACCCCCTGTTTCGAAAGTTTTAGCTTTTGAGATTTATTAGATTTCGATTTCTGTTTAGGAGGTTGTGATTTAGCAGGTTCAGGAGCACTGGGAATTGAATTTTCTGTGTCTGAATCAGATGCTTTTTCCGGAGAGTTTTCCATTGGAAATAAGGTTTGAGCATTTCGGGCAAGAACAGTTTTTACAATATGATTTCTGTACCGCAGATGCATAGGTAAGACCAGGTTTAGGTGTCTGGGAAAGGACCTGTCGTCTAGCTTCTGGATATGAGAGATTTTCTTTTGTTTTAGTTGCAACTATTCTTTTTTCCAGTTGCCAGTGTTCGCATGACCGGGAAAACGATGTATGATTGCCGTTGCAATTGACACATTTTTCAGGTGCTGTGCACTGTTGTCAATCATGCCCTTTTTCTGCGCAGCGGGCACAAGTGATAGTTCCGCGGCAGTTGACTTTCGAATGGCCAAAACGTTGGCATTGAAAGCATCTCAAAGGGTTTGGGATATACGGGCGTACAGGTAGTTTAATGTAGCCAGCATATACGTTTTCAGGCAGTTGGTGACTGTGGAATGTTAAGATATGATGTTTTGTGGGGAGGAGTTGTCCATCCCATTTAATTGTTATTTGGCGTACATGCGTTACTCCTTGTGGCTTTAGTTCCTCCGCTATTTCTTCTAAAGGCACATTAAATAATTCCCCACATGTTATCACACCCTTTGAATAGTTTAGTGATACATGTGATGAAACTGTAATTGGTATTGTTGCCAAAGCTTTTAATTTAATCATTTGCTGGGCTTGTTTTTTTAGCAAACTTCAACCAGTAAATCACCCGAACGCATTTTGCGGACTGATGAAACCTCTCCCACTGTGGCTGAGATGGATTTCTGGACCAAAAACGATGAAACAGAATTAAATGATTCGTTTGCATCGGACAGACGTTTGATGATAAAATAGGAATCAAAGTGATGAGTAATATTTTTAAAAGCAGAATGATGCCCACTGAAGGGACCGCGTTTGGAAGACCCCATACGATATTTTAAAAAATTCAGGTTCGACGGCACCGCCCACCACGGAGCCCAACAAGGGAAGGCAATTACCGGCTCTGGAAATTTCCAGCCTCGGCATCCACCCTAGTGCTAGCCGAAGCCTATACGCTCGGAGTTACCCCCGGGGACAGTGACCACCCTTAACGCCAAGCCCAAGGAGTAACCCCTTCGCTTGATCCCTAGCAGTCTAGCCACTCAGGTGACTAGGTACCAGCCGATTGATACACCGGGGACCACAGTGCACCACCCGTCTTTCAAATGGGTTGCCACGCACGGCCAACACGTGGGGACTTTGGCTGTCCATAAGAAGCAGGAAGCAAGCAGAGTGGCGACAGCTTCTCATGGAGAGCTCCCTCGCTTGCCGTCGAGGGATAGAAGAAAAAGCAGACAGCAGAAGGCGTAGAGGAGGATAAACATAAAGGGAGGAAAGATCCCTGGGAACCTCGGGATTGGGACACCCGTACTCACCTATAGTAGGTGAGCCCCTGAGGGGATCGTATCTTGGAACTGCCGAGGGTATATGAATAAATCTTCCGAATTGAGAGACATTATAAACAAATACCATCCCACCTGTCTTGCACTCCAGGAAACATACCTTAAAACAGACAAGCAGAACATACGGCATTACAAAAATTTTAGCAAGCCCAATATTCAAAACAGATTTTCTAAGGGCGTAGCAATTCTTGTTGCCACAGATACTCCATCAATGCAATTAAATCTGAACACTAATTTGGAAGCTATAGCAGTACGAATTCAGATGAAAAATTTAATAACTGCCTGCAGCCTTTACTTGCCACCTAAACAACAAATCAGACAAACGGACTTAAATACCTTGATATCTCAGTTACCTTCTCCTTTCATTATTTTAGGCGATCTTAATGGTCATAGTCCCTTCTGGGGAAGCACAGATTCAAATTCGCGTGGTCAACAAATCGAACAATTTCTTGAGGATTACAATTTATGTATTTTAAATTCAGACGAAAAAACGCATTTTCATTTACCAACACGAACTTTTCATTCTGTTAATCTTGCTATTTGTTCTCCATCTTTATTGCCTTTTTTCAGTTTCACTGTTGACAATGATCTTTATAATAGCGACCATTTTCCTTTAATCTTAACTGACAGTAGACATAATGCAGATAGTTCTTTTAAACCATCCAAATACGTATTAAATGCAGCAAATTGGCAAAAATTCACCTCTCTGTCTAATATCAATCCAGAAATTGTTAAATCTTCCCCTATTGATGAAGCTCTGAATCTTATTGTTAGCATTATAATTGAGGCAGCAAATAACTCCATCCCAAAGAAGTCTGTAGCTTATAGGAAGCAAAACAAGCCTTGGTGGAACGCTGATTGTCAACAAGCATATAAAAGACAAAAAAGGGCCTGGAATATCTTTCGCCGTTATCCCTCTACAGAAAACTTTATCCATTTTAAAAAAGCTGGAGCAGAATCCAGGAAAGTTCAACGATGAAGCCGAAGAATTTCTTGGCAAAAATTCGTTTCTAGTATCACTTCAACAATATCTAGCCACCATCTATGGAACAGAGTTAAAAAATCTTCTGCCGGCTTGCTGGCACAGGGGTAGCGCGTCTGCCTCGTGTTCAGGAGGTCCCGGGTTCGAGTCCTGGTTCGGGCATGGTTGTTATTCTGTGTACTATCTGTGAGATGTGTGAATGTGCCCCCCTGTAAAAAGGGGTTGTGCAAGCGAATGAGATGAGTGTGTAGCAAAAGTCGTACTCTTGGCCCTAGTTGGCGCTACTTGAAACAAGAGACGCTTCACTCGGCTTAAATCTGCTGCTGGGTCCAGCAGCGAGCTTGTCCATAGGCAAGTGCCATTAGAAACAACAACAACAACAAAAAAGCTTCTGGTGCTTCTCAATCAAAAACTCTTTCAATTTTAATTGACAATGGAAACACCTTATCCACAAAAGACGTTGCGAATTCGATAGCTTCGACATTAGCTAAAACGTGTAGTAGTAAAAATTATTCTCCTGCGTTTTTGAAATATAAAGAGATGGCAGAAAAGCAAAATCTAAATTTTAATTCTCAAACCAATCTGCCCTACAACAGTGATTTTACCTTTTTAGAATTCCAAACATGTCTTACCAGTGTACATGATTCTTCTCCCGGTCCTGACAACATTAGTTATTCTATGGTCAAAAATTTGACAACAGAGTCGAAAACAAGCTTATTATATTTATATAACCGTATCTGGAAGGAACAATATTTTCCTACTTTTTGGCAACAAGCTATAATAATTCCTTTATTAAAATCGGGCAAAGACCCAACGAGTCCATCAAATTATCGACCCATAGCTTTGACCTGCTGTCTGTGTAAACTGTTGGAAAGAATGATAAATCGAAGGTTAATTTTTTATCTGGAGGCAAATAACTTGCTTCACCCATCTCAGAGAGGTTTTCGAAAAGGACGGAGCACTCTTGATAATCTTCTTGCTCTAGAATCTGATATTCGCCTAGCATTTTTACAACGGAAGCATTTGGTTACCATTTTTTTCGATATTGAAAAAGCGTACGACCGAACTTGGAGATATGGAATTTTAAAAGATTTATATGATCTGGGACTAAGAGGAAATCTTCCTGTTTTTATCAGAAATTTTTTAAAGCTTAGGCAATTTCGAGTTAAGGTGGAATCTGAACTTTCCGATTCTTTTGTCCAAGAGGAAGGTGTTCCCCAGGGCAGCGTTTTAAGCGTGACCCTATTTATTTCAAAAATAAATAGCATTTTAAAACAACTTCCAATATCTGTGAAAGGGTTTTTATATGTTGACGACTTGTACATCTCGTGTACAGGGTTGCATATGAATTTTATACAAAGACAATTGCAGATTGCAATCAACAATATTATCCAATTTACCTTCTCAACATTGAAAACGGCTGGTGTCCACTTCTTCCGGAAACGTAACCTTCATTTTGATCCGGATTTGAAACTGAACGATGAACCAATACCATTCGTAAGTGAAATTCGATTTTTAGGGATTATCTTTGATAAAAAGCTCACCTTTCAATCTCATATTAAACTTTTACGTAAAAAGTGTGAAAGATCTTTAAATATTTTAAAAGTCTTATCAACTACAGCATGGGGAGCTGACAGGAATTCTATGATTAAGGTGTATAAGGCAGCTGTACTTTCTAAACTGGATTATGGTTCCCCAATATACGGCTCTGCTAGAAAAAGTGTTTTACAAAAATTGGACCCCATTCACCACAGAGCTCTCCATCTTTGTTCGGGAGCTTTCAGAACATCCCCTATTAAAAGCTTGTATGTTGAAACCTGTGAACCGGCCCTTGAATTAAGAAGACTATTTTTGTCTCTTAATTATTATTTTAGAATCCAATCAATCATAAATCATCCATTTTATAATTTTAAACTTTGCCCTTTTTTAGATCGCTTGCAAGATGCTAGGAAGTCATTCATCCCTGTCTTTTTTACAAGAATCCATAACATTCTTTTGGACCTTAATCTACTGTATATCCATGCAGCTCTTCAGCCAGAAAATGCTTTTCCACCTTGGAAAATTACCCATGTGCAAAGTTTAAATCCTTTTGAAAATTTTAGCAAATTTGACACAGCGGATATCGTTTTTCAAGAAATTTTCTTAGAACATAGACATGAATATAAAAATTTTATTCCAATTTTCACAGATGGGTCAAAATCAGCTAATCATGTCTCTTTTGCTGTTGTTTTTCCTCATAAAGTTTCTTCTTTTAAACTTCACCTTTCCTGTTCGATTTTTACTACAGAAATAAGTGGTCTTTTGTATGCCTTAGAGGAAATTTCTAATAGTCCGTGAAAAAATTTATCATCTATACGGACTCTCTGAGCGTTTTACATTCTCTCAAATCATGTAATCCTCACCCTTTAACTTTAAAGATCTTAGAAGATCTGGATAAATTGGCTTCACGTGGCTATAATATTTTATTCTGTTGGGTACCATCTCATGTTGGAATTTTGGGAAACGAGGAGGCGGACAGGGCTGCCAAATTGGCGACTACCCCGACTACCACTAATATTCCAGTGAGTGACTTAAACATATTAAGACTCTTCTATATTCTAAATGGCAGAGACAGTGGGACTTGGAAACAAACAACAAACTCCATATTATCAAACCCCATGTTCAACCTTGGCCCTCATTAGCAAACAGAAAAACAGATACTGTTTTAACTCGTTTACGCATCGGACACACTAGATACACCCATATTCATTTGTTGTTAGGTGAAGAACCACCACTGTGTTCACGATGTAATTGTCAAATGTCTGAACAGCATATTTTGTCAGAATGCCCAAACTTTTGTACCCAGAGGTAACAGTTCTTTCGAAAATCTTGCACTCCATTATCTTCCTTGCTTGGTAAGATACCTCATGTCCACCTCTTTCTTTTTTTAAAGCCCATATATTTTTATCCTTTTATTTGAATTTTCATCACATTTTAACTTCTAATCACTTCCCTCAAAGTTATTGTTTTAAAATGATATAATTTTACCCATTGTTTGGCGCAGTATAGTCAATATTATGGCTCTTGCGCCAGAAAATCCCAAACAAACAAACTCAGAAATTTTTCCATCAGGGATAGAGAGAATAACGAAGCGAGCAGTTTCAGAGAACGGTTCAGTGTCGGAAGTAAAAAACCCCATAAGAGTTAAATAAAGATTCCGGCCTCGACGGCACCACCCACCATGGAGCCCAACAAGGGATGGCAGCCACCGGCTCTAGACATTTGCAGCATCGGCGCTAACCATAGTGCTAGCCAAAACCTATACGGTCAGAGTCGCCTACAGGTACGTTGACCACCCTTAACGCTCAGCCTCAGAGAGTGACCCCTTCGCTTGATCCCTAGCAGGCTAACTTAGAAGTTAGGATACCGACCGAATTGATACACTGGGGACCAACAGTGCACCACCCATCCAAAGGGTCGCCACGCAGGGCCAACACTTGCGGTTTTGGCTGTCAATGAGAAGCAAGAAGCAAACAGAGCAGCGACAGCTTTCCATAAGAGCTCCCTCGCTTGCCGTCGAGAGAAAGAAGGATCAAGAAAACAGCAGAAGGCGTAGGGGAGAATATAATATAAACGGAGGAAAGATCTCTGAGAACTTAGGGATTGGGACACCCGTACTCACCTAAAGTAGGTGAACCCCTGAGGGGAGATACTCTATCAGAGTTAACGGCCTTTTGAATGAGGCTGTAACGCCGAATTTTTGCAGGATCATATAATTTAACCACTTCACATACAATGACGTCCCTGAGACACGCATCGAATTATTGAATTATTAATTTTAAACCTGCAATAAAGTGAAAGAATGCAGTAATTTAAAATGCCAGAATCATTTAGAGACTTTTCATTATCTTAAAACTCGTTAATTATTATAGGAATTAAAATAACTAATATTGGATGTGTTATCTAATTAGGAAGTTAAATTAATTCGTATGTCAAGTGGTTAAGAAAGGTATCTTAGATCGCAATGCAGTCGGTATAAGTTTAGTTAATGAGATCTTTAATGTAATAAATTCTATTATGAAACCCGTGGCAATTCCAGGAAAATAGAGCTTCCAAAAATTGACTCTTTGTCTGGAGGTTTTTATTTTCTTAACACACTTTGCCTAAGTTTTCTTGACTAAAGTGGGGGGATCCTGATTCATATGCGAAAATTCTGATTAAGTTGTGCCAATTTTTAGAAAATCTTCGGCAACATAAGGTCTTGTTGCAAGCGAATTCAATTTCATCCAGTTTGTGGCAAATTTTTCTCTTCATAAGGATGTTATTTTTGGAGATAATTTTTCCGAGTTTATAGAAGTTTTCAGAGACTGGGTGGAGGTTGACGGTTTGATGGTAGGCAACACTGTATTAGTTATTGAGCTGTGAAAGTGGGTAATATTTGTATCAGTCTGAGAATAAGATGTATTCTAAATAAATTTGAGGGCAGATGAATAGGAAACACCAACGTTTGAAGTTCTATCATTAACAATATTTCGGGTTTCAGGGAAAGTTATATTCTTTTTTATTTTAACACTTTGGTGACCGGCAATTTTACACAGAAACTATGTCATGTCACCGGCTGCTTTTTTGTAATTGTAATGAAAGTAAAATGTTCTATATCGCCCTCGGTGTTATAAATTGAAACAGATAATGCAAATACAATAACGAGTTAACTCGTCACCGGTCAACAACGTTTGGACATGAAAAGACGAGTTAACTCGTCACCGGTTAGCAAAGTGTTAATGGTAATTATTTTTCTTTCTAAGATCCACTTGGGGCAGGACTTGGAAAATGCAGTATGGAAAGCAGAAAAGTAATACATTTCAACACGTCAGAGGGGCAATCATTCATTGAATGGCCAGATTCTGCACATTTGACACACATATTTTCATTTCTTCGACAACCGATTTGTGAATGTTCATACCTCTGGCATTTAAAGTAGCTTAGAGGTTTGGGGATGTAGGGTCGGATTTTGCAATTAATATATCTACCATTAATGGATTTAGGCAAAACCGGCGTTTGAAATGTCAGAATAACATGTTGCGTGGGAAAAGTTTTTCACCTAGGCGAATATTAATGCGACGAGTGACAGACTTTTTGATCCCTAAACTCTTCAACAAATTTTGCTTTCGAAACCTTTTATGGAATCGGGTTTCAAAAGGACGCCACGTCACAAATTTAACTTTTTATGATAAGATGTTTGTATTGAGAAGGAACCTAGTGATGACATGTTAATGATTTGCATTGTTAGTTTTTCAGACACCTGCAATAGTAAATCATCAGAGCGTATTTTTTTACATTTTGTACCTTACCAGTAGCAGACAAAATAAGTGCATTAATAAGGAATGGAGAAATGGAATGGAAAGTGTTAGGAGTATGAATTATGATGTAACGAGTAGTAGATTTGACTTCGGCGACGTTCGAAAAAAATCCCATAGGAGATTGTTAGTGATTCAGGTCAGGGGGTATTGGCCACCACGGAGCCCAACAAGGGATGGCAGTTGCCATCTCTCGAAATTTACCAACCTCTGCACTTGTCACAATGCTAACTAGAACCTATACGCTGGGATTCACCCCCCGGGGAAAGTGACTACCCTTAACGCCAAGTCCAAGGGTTGGTTGGTATTTTCTGGTGCAAGAGCCATATCTGGCCAAGCTTATGGTAGATAAACAGGTTCACGGTTTAAAACATATGGTATTAAAAGATGAAAAGACAAAATTTTAAAAACATTGAAAATTTTAAAGTTGTAATTTATAAAATATTTAAAATACATTTTGTCAGCCTTTAGACTGAAAATTTTTTAATTAAATAAGCATAAATCCTGGGCATCGGAAAAATATAGTAGAAGAGGTAAAAACAATATGGATATATTTGTAAAACACTGTTAGTAAACGATGTGTAGTAAAATTAGAAACTGCTCTTTTATATTAAAACGCAAAAGAAAAGAAAAAAGCTACACATTCTTGTATTTCGTAGGAATAATATATTTACGCTTTTCTTTTTTATGTTTGGTACATGGTGGGGGAGTAAAAACTTGTTGTGGCTCTTCCAAGTCTTCAGACATATCATATTCCAAAATATCTCCTTCTGTTGTAGTGGAAGAGCTCATCTCTGCATCGGTATCAGATTCCCGAGATTTTTGCATCCTCTTTTCTCTAAAAGAATGAGTATAGATTGTGGTGCAGTGCTGGTAGATGGAAGAGATTGAGTTTGAGACGAGGTAACTGGCTTAGTATTCAATGGTAGTTTCCCATTTGAAACAGTATTTTGTACTAAAACTGTTGCGGGATTTTGACAAGGAGAAATATTGTAAAATTGACATTTTTTCAGTATTGGTAACAAGTTTTGTTTTTGTCGGAGATGTCTTTTTAAACTTTTTAACGTTAGTCACAAGTTGACACCCATTTAGGTCTGGTAAAACAGAAGCATCTTCAGGAATTGGTTCAGCAGATAATGAGGGAGTATTTGATAAGTTAATTTGATTAGATGTTATTTTAACAGATTCAGAAGAATTTGAACTGATACAAGATGAGATATAAGGCTTAATCGCATTGCGTAGATATGGTAGCAGCTACCTTTTTTACAACGGAGGCGTAAGCATTTCCTGAATTAGGCATTTTCGACTTAACGACTTTACGGGATACTTGATAAGAAATATTGTTTTTTTATTTTTGTTGATATTATTTCTTTTTCCTGTTTCCAGACAAGGCAGTTTCGAGAGAAAGATGTGTGGTCACCCTTACAGTTGACGCGCTTCTCTTTGCCAGTGCAGTTAGTACTGTCATGATTGACTTCCGCACAACGGGCGCATGTCATTGTTCTGCGGCAAGATGATTTTGGATGCCCGAATCTCTGGTACTGGAAGCACCTTAACCCTTAATAACCTAGAGTTTCAATTTTGATACCAATCTTTTAAACTGAATGTTCACATTACTATTAGTTTTTTTATAGTTTGGCTGTACGTATTTTACTGTTGTATAATATTCTTTCCAACGAAATTTTAAAAAAATCAAATGTCATTATTGTTTTATTTTATCTATGACATATTACTCGCGCGGCAAAGTGAACAAGTCAACACATTTTACTAAAAGTTTTGTTGAATACAAATTTGATATATTTTCTTTTTCTGAAGAATATAAATATTTTTGAGGTAAGTGAATAAGGTAATGTCGTTATGCGATAATAAAAACAATGTTTCGCATTATTTCATGCATAGGTATTTCTGATTTCTTTATGGCGTTAATGCCTGAAGTATCAAAATTGATACCTGTTTTTTTTTCTAAATAAATATGTAAAATAAATATTGTGATTTTTTTAGCTATTTTTCCCTTCATCTAGACCCTCAAGCAAACATAGTAATATTAAAGATAAATCACTTTCGTAAATCAGGCTAATAAGGGCTAAGGGATTTGGCACATGTTGTCTAACTGAGAATCACATATATCCAGCTTTAATATATTCTGGTAAAGTTTAGGAATTGAAAGTTAATTCCAGATGCTTAGTATTGAGGAGCTGGCCATCTCATCGTATTGTAATACGCCGTACATGGGTCACTACCTGACTTTTCAGCTTTTTAGTGATTTCTTCTATTAGAACATTGAAGAGTTCACCACAAGATACAACACCCTTTGATGAATTTAATGATGGATGGAGACTAACTGTGGCAGGTATCATTGATAAAGTTTTGAGATTTACAATTTGTTTCGCTTGTTTTGGAGAATTGACTTCGACCAGCAGGTCACCAGATCGAAGTTTCTTTGCAGATTTTATTTCGCTAATATTTCTAGATATTGCCTTTTCCACCAAAACTGAGGACACACCATGAAATGATTCTTTCTTATTCAAAGAAAATCAGAAAACAAAGAATGTGTTGCCCAGTGAAGGGAGTACGTTTAGATTTGCCCATACGACATTACACAAGTTTCAGGTCCGACGGCACCACCCACCACGGAGCCTCTCAAGGGAAGGTAGCCACCGGCTCTGGCCATTCCCGGCCTCGGCTCTTACCTTGGTGCTAGCCGGAATCTATACGCTCGAAGTTACCCCCAAGGACAGTGCCACCCTTAACGCCAAGCCCAACGAGAAACCCCTTCGCTTAATCCCTAGCAAACTAACAACTCGAGTTGATAGCCACCAGCCGATTGATGCAACAGGGAACACAGTGCACCACCCGTCTAAAGGGTCGCCACGCACGGCCAACATGTGGGGTTTTTGGCTGTCCATGAGAAGCAAGAAGCAAGCAGAGTGGCGACAGCTTCTCATGGAGAGCTTCCTCGCTTGCCGTCGAGGAATAGTAGAAAAGACAGACAGCAGAAGGCGTAGAGGAGAATAAATACGCGTGGGGTAAAGATCCCTGGGAACACCGGACTTGGGACACCCGTACTCACCTAAATAAGGTGAGCCCCTGAGAGGTAAACTGGATTATGAGTGTATTGTTTATTCATCCACGCGAATGTTTAACTCTCACGGCTTAATTATGTTCACCATCAGGCTTTAAGGTTATGCTCAGGCTCTTTCCGCACCTGTCCTATTATTAGTTTGCACGTAAAAGGTTTCGAGCTCTCTCTAATTCGCAGAATGCATATACTGTTCTTTTGTTGTTTTTTCGTGTTTTATCAACCGAAAATAACCCTTTGAGAAAAATCATTTTGGATGACTGTATGGACAGACTATTCAATAACCGACCTTCCTGTATTCCTCCTTTGGGACTGCGAATTCGCCAATTAATTCCGGTTGAATTTCAAACTCTCGACGTCAGCAGTAGTAATTCAATTGTAAATCCCCCTTGGATTTGTAATAACATCACCTACTTGAATCCGTTTAAGAAACTATGTAGAACAGATGTTTTTGGCTCTATTTTCAAATCTATTTTCCTTTCCCATAGACATTTATTTCATGATTATCTACCCATTTATACAGATGGCTCTAAATCTAATACCAATATTAGTTGCGCTTTTGTTTGTCAGAATGATATAAGTTATCGACTTCATGATTTTACCTCTGTTTTTACCTCTGAATTGACAGCACTGTATATGGTACTAAAATATCTTTCTCAAAAACAAGCAGTTAAAACTATAATTTATACCGATTCTTTGAGTGCTTTGGAATCCTTGAGTGGTGGAATTGATTTCCATGTCCTTGCACAGGAAATTAAACATCTGCAATCCCGCTTGTGTAAAAAGAGTTTTTAAGTTTTATTCTCATAGGTACCATCACATGTTGGCATTGAAGGAAATGAACAGGCAGACACTGCAGCTAAATTTGCTACTTCGTATTGTCCTCTGCCTCTTCATTACACCGATATCAAGAGTGCACTAAGTAAATGGATGCTGAGAAAATTGCAAAACGAATGGAATCAAGAAATAAATAATAAACTCCACTTAGTAAAACCTAATATTACTCCTTGAACTTCATCTTTCAACCGGAAGTATGATGTGATTTTAACTCGACTGCTTATTGGCCATTCACGAATTACACACAACCACTTCCTATTCAGAGAATCTCCACCAATTTGCGATTTATGTAATGTTTCTTTAACAATACACCACATTTTAACTGAGGGCTCCGATTTTAATAGGGACAGAGTCCACTTTTTTGACTCTTCTGTTTTTGACTTGTCTTTCATAATTGGAGAAAGACCTCATCCAAATTACTTCTGTTTTTGACAAAAATTAAAATTTTTAGTGAAATTAAATTTATTTTTATTTGCTATTTTAACAGATTTTAGGGTGAATTTTAAAGAAATGAATTAAACAAAACTCAATACTTTTGTTTTCGGGGCAGCATATCCTACAAAAGGATCTTGCTCCAGGAATTTCCTACATCCAATCCAATCGAATCCCTCTGACTACGCCTGCGAATGCAGCGATCATAAACCTTCACTCTCATAAATACAATAAGATTTTCAATTGTTGGGTAACTTCGAAATTTCTTCTAAAGCTGTTTTTGTTTCCTATAATTATCTTGACAAGCCTTGTTCCTCCAAAGTTTACGGAATTTCCATAGACGGGGTGAGCTTTTCGGGATATTTTTATTTACAGCTTCCCAAAAACAATTTAGAATAAGTTGGACTGCTCTTGAGATATCCGCTGTATTAATCATACTTTCTGTAATTTTGGCCAGTTGCGAGAAATCAGCCCAGTTCACATGCTGGAAAAAGTGAGGTAGACCTAGCATCGTACCACTACCATCAGCATGAGATACTATAACAGGAAAATGATCACTTTCATGCAAATCATTGCCAAATGTGAAATTAAGCAACACAAAAAGCACTTGGGAACATACGGCCAGATCGAAATTGTGAAAGGTATACACAGGGCTCGTGGAAGTAAGTTTTTCTTTCACTATTCAGCATACAGAGCATTATTAATGAACTGCTCAATCTGTTGCCCACGAGAATTTTTAATATGTGAACCCCACAATGTACTACGGCCGTTGAAATCACCAATAAGATAAATGGTGCTGGAAGTTGCTCTACTAAACTGTCAAGATCTCTGACTAATTGAATCATTAGATGGCAAATAAACAAAATAAACTTATTAAAATTCGTGCATATACTTGAACCGCCACAGCCTGCAAATCAGTATAAACTGAAATAGTATACTCGGAAAATATTTGGAGGTCAGAATGTAGACATTTCCAGAATTATGTGAATTAATATTCGAATCTTTCCAAATTGCATTATAATCCGGCAATTTAAGAGGTAAATTTGGTTTAAGAAAGTTTCTTGAAGACAGAAGCAAGCTGGATGAAATTCTTTAAGAATTTTCCTGATTTTTATTTAATTTGGACCGAGTGCCACGACAATTAAAAGAAAGGAACTGACCCATGAAGAAAATGATGCATGAGAAGTGTCAGGAACATTGGTAAGATTTGTCGATAAATCGTAACTCATTTGTAGGCCATTATCATCTTCTTCAGATGGATGAAGTGAAATCATAGCGGGAATTTTGGGCATGCTACCAAAGATAGACGATAAGTTCTTGCAGAATTTGCCCTGACTCGCAAGTTCCAGAGCAACGAAGTAGTGTAAAGTGGATTTCTTAATTTTTTGAGGGATGCCGCGTTTTGAAATTTTAAGCTTTAATGCTTTGTTTGGTTTTACTTTGGGTTGATGATTTTCTGGTTTGTTAGGTTCAGAAGCAGTAGTTACAGAATTTTCAGAATCTGTTTAAGACTATTTTGGTGGTCTTAATTTTGGGACTATTCTGCGCACAATTTGCACAGGTGCAATTTGAACAAAATTGTTTTTTCTCAATAGATGCGAACGTCACGCCTGGCGTTGACGCCTGAGCAAAGACTTTCCATCTGGCCTCAGGGCATGGAATATCTTCCCTGAATTTAACCGTACTATCTGCTTTTCTAGAATCCAACGGGGACAAGATCGAGAAAAGGAGGTGCGTTTACCATCACAATTCACGCACTTTTACAGTTCAAAAAGTTGCTGAATGTCCTGGCCTTTTTCTGCACAACGGGCGCAAGTGAGAGTCCCACGGCAGCTTCATTTAGAATGTCCAAAGTGTTGGAATTGAAAGCATCGTAGTGAGTTTGGTACATAAGCCCTAACAGCCAATTTCGTATAGAAACTTTTATGGATTCAGGTAATTTGGGTTTGTTAAATGCGATAATTAAGTGTTTAGTACGAAGGAGTTGTCCATTCCGACGGATAGTTATACAGCATACATGAGTTGCTTCTTCTGGCTTCAATTAAGTAGTAATTTTTTTCAATAGGGTCATTAAACAACTTGCCACTCGTTATTGCACCATTTGAAGAATTGAATGTAGCGTGAGCACTTTCGCTAATAGATATTAATCCAAGTGTTTTCATTTTCATTATTTGTTGTGATTGTTTGGGGAAACTCACTTCCACAAGCAAATCCCCAGATCATTTTTTCCGAATCAATGATATAGTATCTAGCGCTTCATATAAAGTTTTTTAACATATAAAGTTTAATATAATTTTTTTAAAGTTTCAAACTTTAAGAAAAGTCTCATTGTTCGAAGAAATGAGCTTTATGATAAAAAATTTATCAAGATGAATGAAATGAGAATTAAAACGCTTTTTTACATACTGAAGGGAAACGTTTTGGATTTGCCAATAAGACATTACAAAGTATTCAGGCTCAAATTCTTGGCTCCCCACGGAGCCCTACATGAGAAGGTAGTAAATTGGCTCTAGATATTCTTATCCTCAGCACTTACCACAATGCTAACTGGTATCTATACGCTGGGAGTTACCCTTGAGGACAATGGCCACCCTTAACGCCAAGCCAAAGGAGAAACCACTTCGCTTGATCCCTAGTTTACAAGTCACTCATGTGGTCATTCATGCGGCCGCTCGATACATCAGGGTCCACAGTGCACCACCCGTCTCTCAAATGGGTTTTTTTGGTTGTCCATGAGAAGCAATAGACAAACAGAGCGGCGACCGCTTTTTATAGAGAGCTCTCTTGCTGGCCGTTGAGGGATAGAAAAGTAAAGCAAAAAACAGAAGTCGCAGAGGGGGGAAAACATAAAGAGAGAAAAGATCCTTTTGAACCTCGGGATCGGGCACCCGCACTCATAGTAGGGAGCTCCTGAGGGGTAAAGATAGAGGTAGTCTTGGATATGAATTCGAAGCCAAAATACAGACATCCCCCGGATGATGAGACAGAGACAGACAAGATGATATTTGTTGATAATGCACTTAATGTTTTTCATTTTGGACTAAAGGTCACGACAATTCCAAGAGAAAAAAGTGCCCATTAAGATATAAGTGTTGCTAAAGAGTTAATAGGAACATGTGATAGAGTTGGAGAAATTTCGAAATTCATATGTGAATCTTTATTCTCATCGGAGGGAAGGAGGTTTGGTTTTGTGGTTGGGAATTTTGAGCATGCCATCAAATATGGACGACAAGTCCTTTTGGACTATACACTTCGTAGCAAGTTCCAAAGCAGCGTTATATTAAATATTATTTTTCTTTAATTTTAAAGGTAATTTTAAAGGTAAACCACGTTTCGCTAGTTTCAAAGTCAGCGAGTTTTGTAATTTTTCCTCGAATCTCTTATTTTCTTAGGTCTGGCAAATGTACTATTGTTGGAATGATCCGAATCGGAATTCATAATATTTTCAGATGGCTTTGAATTTTACACAATTATTAACGAAAAATTGGAGCAAAAGATGTTATGAACAACAGAAGCATAACTTTTACCGGGAATTGGAGTTTTTGTTTGCATTCTACACTTATATAGCGAAAGGAGAAAACGAAGACAATTTTCTAGATTTATTAATTGCAGTCAGAATTAGATATCTTACAAATTTACTTAAGCAGTCTGTATTATAACCTTCCATAACTTCTACACCAGAAAATTTTTGAAAAGATCCCATGCAAAGAAACAAGTGTAATTCGGGCCCTGGCGGCACTGTCCACGATGGAGCCCAACAAGGGAAGGCAGCCACCGGCGCTGGACGCTTCCAGCCTCAGCTCTTACCTCGGCGCTGGCAGAGTGGCAGAAATATATTGACACGCGAAAATTTTGTCCCTCTAAGCGATGTTCTTCAAACATTAAAAATAGATTGGAAAAAAAGGCGGTGTAAATGGAGCGAATAAAATCATTAGTTATAGGCAGTATATCCTTCGGTAAAGTCCTTTAAATATTATGGTTTAAACCGAAGAAAATCGGTTATGCTAAATAGACTTAGAAGTGGATACACCAGATTTACTCTTCACAGAACCCCCCCCCCCACTTTCTTGTTCGAATTTTATTAGGTCTTTATCTACAAGAAGCATACGTGCGGGATGTCCCCGTTTTAAACAATTTAGACGGAACCGTTTTGGTAGCATTAATGTCACTTAAAAAGACCTACTGGATGAAAACTTCAGACAAAATTATTTTTTCTTTTATGCTTGCAAGATATTAAAAAGCACCTTTTTTGATATTTTTGTGCTTGGTTCCTTTTGTAATGGATGGTTGAGCAAATCTCATGTTTGGCACAATATAGCAAAAAAAATGGCTTTCCGCCATAAAACCAAATCAAATCGCATTTAGATTTTTAAATAAAATTGATGATATAAATCGTTTTTTAAAAACATCGGAAATGTTATTTCATTAGCCTTTTCAAATACATTCAATAGTAGAAGCTACATGTATATATTTTTAAAAATTACAAGCAGAAGAATGAAAAAGCAGGAATTGTGCTTAGAGCTCAAAAGACACTACTATACGGTAGCAACTTTTGAAGAACTCTAAATGTTTACCTATGGTACAAATCATATCAATTTGAAAATATAATCTGCATTCTGAATAACAATTTTAAGGAGATGAACTATACTAGCATATATTCATAAGATCAGAAAGTAATATTCGTTTCATAATCTATTGAAAACAGGTAATAAGTTTTTCTACGATTCAGAAGGAAGAAATTTAGAGATCCAAAGAACCCTTTGAGCCATCATCCATCAGCTTAGACAAGTTGGATATAAAAAAAATTCTTTTAGGAAGGATACATGAGCTTAAGCTCTTTTTATCATTATTTTTGAGTCCTTAAACGTTGGGAAAGAGGTGAAACTTGCTAAAAGGAGAATTTTAGATGAAATAGCTTCAGAAAATGCATTTGCATTAAGCCTTTTCTGTACAGCAATACAGATCAACAGTAGAATTTTTTCCTTGTTTATTCGATTGCGTATATAGTTCTATTAAGTCCATAAATAAAAATTTAATGAGAAATTTATCTTAGAGCATTATTTATATTACTAGTATAAAACCATTTTTAATGTTATAAAAATATTTTACTGTCCCTTCTGATGAAAATTCATTTCTAGGTTAGCAATAAGTTCACAAAAGAATGAAATGAATGGCCAAGATGACTTCAAAGCTCTTTATTTAGATATTCTGCCAATTGGTTATTTTTCTCTTTTCCTATTCAGACGCTTTGCAATTCCTAGATTGATGTGAGCTTTAGAGACGCAAGAGCCAATCTTGGTTAAACTGCATGTGTCGTATGGCTAAAATATTGATAATATGGGTAAAAAAATACATTAAAAGCAATTATACCAAAAAAATTTTAAAGAGTTGCATTGAAAATTAAATTCCACTTGATAAAAAGTCAGTCATTTTTCAATTCTTGCATTTCGAAAGTTATTTCATACATGATTGTAAAAACTTTATGAGGACTTTATTGGAGTAAAAAAACTTTATTTGGAGTTTATCGCACAAGAGCCAGGTTTGGCCATACTGCGTGAAACATATGGCAAAATGAGATTTAAAAGTGTTTTAAAAAATGATAATAACTTTGTCTGCCAGATACCGTAGCAGGCATTGACGACCGGATCCAACCAACTGTTGTATAGCATATCAACTCAATGTCGGCTGGACCAACTTTACAAAAAGGCAAAGGATTCTTGCAAAGTTGCAAGGTTCATAGACTCTTTGATAAAGAAATAAAGAAGTTGTTGAGGGAAGGGAGCCGGAAATAGCTCGACATCAATTCGAATTCCATTCAATCGTGTTCTTGGTTTGAAGTCTCAGGTTGAAGTCTCAGAAGACTTATCGGAATTGTCAGGGAAGAGAGGGGGTG